>KZ505656.1:1623884-1777886 GCA_002844005.1 Limosa lapponica baueri
CGAGAGGCCCCGCCCCCCGCGCGTTTGTGAATGGGGCCGGCGGCGGGGGCGGGGCCCCGCGGCGCGCCCGCGCGTATATGTGTCTTTTTTTTTTTCCCCTGCCGGCGCGGCGGCGGGCCGGGAGCCGTGGTGCGGGAGGTGGCGGCGGGGCTGCGGGCGGAGCAGGAGCCGAGCCGAGCGGCTGCACGGCTGCCCCGGACGCACAGCCTGCGGCGTCGCCCGTCGGGAGCGGAGCCCAGCCGAGCCGCCGGGAGGATCGCGCAGTAATTGGATTTTAAAAGTTATTTAAGCCCCGGAGTGAAATACACGGCTCAGCCGGGTGCGGTAATAATCCGTTTAGCCGTAACCTAAACCTTCGGCGCCGGGGCCGCGCAGCCGGGCGGGGAGCAGAGGGTCCGCCTCGCCGCCGCGGGACCCTGCGCGGAGCTGGCCGGAGCCGTCGCCGGGCTTCGTGCGCGTCTCCTGCCTCGCCGCCGCCTTCTCCAGCGGGAGCAGCTCCGGAAACTTTCGCTGAGGGAAGCGCCGCCGTCGCACTGCGAGCGCCGACCCGCCGGAGCTGAGGAAGAAAGTCGCGGAGGTCCGGCGCGGAGCCGCCGCCGCGCCCCTGCCCCGCGGAAGGGGCCCCGCCGCCTCCCTCTGGGAGCTGATGCCCCTGGGGCGCCGCGCCGCCCGGTTCTGAAGGACTCCCCGCGGCTCCCCGGGCCTCTGGTCGCCCCGGCGATGCGGGCTGGAGGAGGAGGAGGAGGAGGCGGCGGCGGAGCGGCCGCCGCCGGCTGCCCCTTGCTGGGGCTGGCCGCGCTGCTGGCCGCACTGCTGGGGACCCCCGCGGGCGCGGCGGCGCAGCAGTACCACGGCGAGAAGGGCATCTCGGTGCCGGACCACGGCTTCTGCCAGCCCATCTCCATCCCGCTCTGCACGGATATCGCCTACAACCAGACTATCCTGCCCAACCTGCTGGGCCACACCAACCAGGAGGACGCGGGGCTGGAGGTGCACCAGTTCTACCCGCTGGTCAAGGTGCAGTGCTCGGCCGAGCTCAAGTTCTTCCTCTGCTCCATGTACGCGCCGGTGTGCACCGTGCTGGAGCAGGCCATCCCGCCCTGCCGCTCCCTCTGCGAGCGGGCCCGCCAGGGCTGCGAGGCCCTCATGAACAAGTTTGGCTTCCAGTGGCCAGAGCGGCTCCGCTGCGAGAACTTCCCCGTCCACGGCGCGGGTGAGATCTGCGTGGGGCAGAACACGTCAGATGCCCCACCGGGGCCTGGCGGTGCGGCAGGGCGGGGGGCCACTGCCCACCCCACGGCTGGCTACCTCCCTGACTTCCTCACCCCACCGCAGCCCCCCTCTGGCTTCTCCTTCTCCTGCCCCCGGCAGCTCAAAGTGCCCCCTTACTTGGGCTACCGGTTCCTGGGGGAGCGAGACTGCGGGGCCCCCTGTGAGCCGGGCCGGCCCAACGGGCTCATGTACTTCAAGGAGGCGGAGGTGCGATTTGCCCGGCTGTGGGTGGGCGTGTGGTCTGTGCTCTGCTGCGCCTCCACCCTCTTCACGGTGCTCACCTATCTGGTGGACATGCGCCGCTTCAGCTACCCGGAGCGGCCCATCATCTTCCTCTCAGGCTGCTACTTCATGGTGGCAGTGGCCTACGCAGCGGGGTTCTTGCTGGAGGAGCGGGTGGTATGTCTGGAGCGCTTCTCTGAGGACGGCTACCGCACTGTGGCCCAAGGCACCAAGAAAGAAGGCTGCACCATCCTCTTCATGATCCTCTACTTCTTCGGCATGGCCAGCTCCATCTGGTGGGTCATCCTCTCCCTCACCTGGTTCCTGGCTGCTGGCATGAAGTGGGGCCATGAAGCCATTGAGGCCAACTCCCAGTATTTCCACCTGGCTGCCTGGGCTGTGCCGGCTGTCAAAACCATCACCATCTTGGCCATGGGGCAGGTGGATGGCGATGTACTCAGTGGGGTGTGTTACGTAGGTATCTACAGCGTGGACTCGCTGAGGGGCTTTGTGCTGGCGCCCTTGTTTGTGTACCTCTTCATTGGCACTTCCTTCTTGCTTGCTGGCTTTGTGTCCTTGTTTCGCATCCGTACCATCATGAAGCATGACGGCACCAAGACAGAGAAACTGGAGAAGCTCATGGTGCGCATTGGTGTCTTCAGTGTCCTCTACACGGTACCTGCTACCATTGTCCTGGCATGCTACTTCTATGAGCAGGCTTTCCGTGGCACCTGGGAGAAGACATGGCTCCTCCAGACCTGCAAAACCTATGCTGTGCCCTGTCCCAGCCACTTTGCCCCTATGAGTCCGGACTTCACGGTCTTCATGATCAAGTATCTCATGACCATGATTGTTGGTATCACAACTGGCTTCTGGATCTGGTCTGGCAAAACCCTTCAGTCCTGGCGACGCTTCTACCATAGACTCAGCACCGGCAGCAAAGGCGAGACGGCAGTATGAGACACCCCTGTCCCCTCTGGCACACGCACACACACACACACGCATGCACACACGCAGAAGAGAGGGATACTCAGCAAAAGAGGAAGGCAAAGGCTCCCTGAAGAGGGAGGAAGGGAGGCTTTTCCAAACTTTTTCTTCCTCCCAGAGGGTTTGAAAAAGAAATAAATTAATCTTTGCATAAAGGATCAGAACAGACTCTGTCCAGTGGTGCTTATGCCCAGCTAAGTGGAAGAGCACAGAAAAAGAGGCCACTGGTGGGATGGAAGAGTCCTTCACCTGCAAGAAGTCCCCTTACTTCTCTCTCCTGCTACCCCTGTGCAGGATAAAACCCAACACAACTAAAACCATCCTGCCTTGCTTTGTGTGAGAGGGAGGGGAAGCCAGATTTGTTGAGCTGCCCCTGCCGAGAAGTAGCCAAACCCTCTCTGAATTGCTGGGGTCAAGCTGTGGCGCAGGCAGGGTAACTCCTGAGCCTGGCCTTACTGCTGGCTCCTTCCAGCTCGGCGGAGCAACCACGTGAGTACCGCAGGGCCAGCTACAGCCCTCATCACAGTGTGCTGGTGAGATGCCTCTGTTCTGTCAACTCACAAGTTCCTTTTTACCTCACTGATACCTGTTTTAATTGTTTTAAAGTGAAAATTCGGCCCTCGGTCTGTTGTTCTTGCTGCTGTGGGGAAGGAGGGGGTTGCTATTCCACACCCTGAAAAGAAATGACTTGTTGCTTTTCAGCAGAAGGCTTTTCCCCCTTGCCTTTGTTCTAGGAGACAAAGGGGGAAACAAAAGTGTTTTCTATGTAGAAAAGCATAAGCATGGGATCGGTTTTTATGGGCAAACTAACAAAAAGAAGTCGTTGAGGTTCACCCTTGGATGTGGGGAGCTCGCAGGAATAAACATTCCTTTTATGAAAAAAGGAGGAGGCAGGATGTTTTCCTACCGTTCAATATGGGTCGCTTTTCTAAGCTGAAGGAAATGCAAGACTTAGAGGGCAAGAAGAGCTTAACCAAGAGCACCTGCCAAAACAAGAGCCATTAAAATATGTAATGTAAAGATACGGTTTTTTTCTCTTCCCCCCCCCCCCCCCCTTTCTCTCCTGCTTTGCAGTGAGCTCGCTGCAGGTAAAGTCAATACCCAGCCGGCTTCTGGGGACAGGAGAAATCCTTGTGACTCCTGGTGGACCCTTTGCCTGCTCCTCAGGTTCTCTGACCTGCATGGCAATGACTTCTGGTGCAGGAGGGGGCTGGGGTTGGGGTGTAAAAGTAGGTACCACAAGTGAGAAGTCTTCTCATTTCAGCTGAAATACAGCTGGTTAAGTTTCCAGCGATCACGTCTTGGAAGGAAAGACATCCAAATATTAATCATCAAATGCATCGTTTTCTTTTTGAAATGTGACAGATTTTTCTATTCTGAAATTTTTATGTTGACTTGTTCATATTTTATTTTTTGCATACTACTTTACCTTTATATTCACTGAAGGGTTGTTTTTATAAGTATATATATGTGTGTGTGTATATTCTTGCCTAAGGACAAAATAGGAAATTCTGGATTTTTAGCAAGTCTCCACGCTATAGCTGCTCTTCATTTTTTGGGGGGGAAAAGTGGCTGGAATGAAATTAAAAAAGAAAAAACCTGTTCAGGGTGAGGGGACAGACTGCTGCTGTCTGAGGGCGTACCAGTAGTCTGGGCATGAGGAATGAGCCCATCAGCCAAATCCTTCAGTAGATCTGATTTCAGACTTGCAGGGCTTGGGTTTTTGTCTTTTATAATGTGCACGTGGAAGAAAAAGAAAAATATAAACGTGTAAGACAAGTGCAGTATGTATATTTTGTAAATCTTGGTTTTGTAAGAAAATATGTATTTATGTTTTTACTTGATTTTTTTTTTTTGAAAGTCTGTATGAGGCCCTACTTCATCCCATGTACAGATCACTAAATAAATAATTTTTAATACAAAGGCTCCAGTGAAGTTCTTCCAGTCTTTGAACACTCAGCAGGTTATATAAAAGGGAGCAAGCTCTGTGAGTGGCGTCTTTCCTCCTGTTTTGTTGTGGGAGATGCAAGAGACTTTTGGGAGAATACACTGACCAAAAACTCAGCCATGACTTGAAACCAGCCTTCCCGAGTACTGGCCACTCACAATAGCAGATCACATTTTGAGACTGTTTCAAATGTTTGCCCTCACTTGAGGTACTTGCATCCTAGCCAAGTTTTCTTCCAGGCTCTGCCTCTTACTGAGGGCAAGCTGATAAACCAGTTTCTTTATCTAGAAAATAAGGATAATGCTCTCTTCCCATTCCAAAGGGACTTTAAGACTCAGAACTAGAGGGTGCTACAAGTGCTATAAATTAAATCGTCACTTTGGGTGGAGTGTTTTAGGGAAGCACTGAGGACTAGGTCCTTTTCAATAGCTTTCAAGAGGCAGTGTTTTGAACTAGCTTTTTTCCCCCAGCACCTTTGCTGTCTACAGTTTTATTCAGGTAAATTTTAATTTAATCTTAATAGCTAGCCTGAAGCCTACATTCTTTCTTATCACAGTCATCTGAAAGCTGATAGCTTCAATGGAATGGTCTATTTTACTTCATTTCTCAAACTGAAATAAATGTTTAGATCTCAAGCTGTGTTGCTACAATCATGGAAAGTGCCCCAGCAAACAGAATTTTACACCTGTGAAATGACGATAGTTTCCAGCTCTCCTCTCGCAATGAATTTCAGCCTACTTATTGGCTTTGTCACCCTTCCTTTGCCTTAAACTATGGCTATACTAAAATTTAAGTTACAGAACCGAGATCTAAGATGCCTTAGCTGGATGCTGTCATTGTTGCACCGCAGTATTGCTTCCATTTACTGAGCACAGTGTGCAAGAGTTACACTTTCTCACAGGGCACTATTTTATTTGGACACTGTGCTCTCAAACATAACCTTTTACATTTACAGAGTACGAATTACTGATTTAAAGTTCTTTTAAGAGCTAGCCCCATTCACACTGCCTCTCTAGAAAAGCCACATCTTGTATTTGAAAACACCTCTAGCTGCTCCCCAGAATTGCTCACTTGTCAAGTTTCCTTTTTGAAAAGGCCTTTGCTTTCCTGCAAGTCAGGCTGCTTCAAACTGCTCCATGACATGAGCTCACTGATCATTGCTGAGGGGGGTTTCATTCCACTCACTTAGGAAACCTGAACCTTTCTATAAACATTTCCTCCCATTAATCCGTCAGTGCCGGCCGGAGCGATGGAACGGCTGAAACAGCTCGTGCTCTGAAGGACTGAGAACCGGCAGGAGCAGTGCTGTGACTGACGCCCCTGTGCTGAGCCACAGCTGTGTCGCTAAACATGTAATTAATTCTTAATACATCATGGATAGCTAAGCCCACGATTCATGCAGGCAGCCTGTCCCCCTGCTCTTCTCTCCGGTCGCCACCCATCCTCACTAGCTGGATTTAGGTGTGATCGCTACTTCTTTGTCCATATGTGGAAAAACTTAAATAGGCTTTTTTTTTAGTTCACAAGACGTTCATATCTGAAAGGAAATTTCTCTGTTTCCACCAGAAACCACTAAAGCTGAATACTTTTATTTCAGTATTTCCTATTAGGTATTTCTGGATTTAAAGTCACTTAGGCGAAACTATCCGAATCCTGGGATTTAAGTTGATTTTTAAAATTTGAGATTGTAGGTGAAATTTGATGCTGGTGTAAAGTAGAAGCAACTGCTATTCACTTTTAAGCAGATGTGACTTGCATCAAGACTGAATTTGCTCACAGTGGAAACAATTTGGAGAATTTCAAGTAGTGATAGCATCTGGCCTTCTGGAATAAAAATCTCTATCACCATTCTGATAACAAAGTAGCAGTTACTTTCATAACGGAGTACAGTTTTAAAAATCTCTTTGTGAAGCTGTCTGGTGAAAAGGAGAAAAAATAAGCCTTTACTAACCTTTGCTAATTGCCGCAAAATGATTTTTCTTTGACTAATGTTTAAGTCCACTTTCAGTTAATGTTTTTTTAGGTTTAAGAAAAGTTTCCTACCCTTCACCTTTGGCTCTTCTCTATGCAGCATTTTTGGTTCACAAGACCTTGACAAGTAATAGTTGTGATTGATCAATGTCCCTGTAAGTTTGCATAATATACTACATTTTCACCAGAAATATATCAACACTGGTTTGTAAGTTTCAGAGACATTTATGTTACTTTCTAGAAGAAAGTATTATTATTTCAGGCAAGTTAAACAGGAGGCTTTAACGGTTCTAAAGTTCACGAATAGGAGAAGCAAATGAACGTTTGCCTCTGCAGAAAAAAAGTGCTTTTATAATATGTCAGTGTTTGTTTGGGTTTATTTTTGGTGGAATACCCACACCAGCGATTGAATGTTTTTGTCTAAGTACTTCACCCACAACCAATAGCTTTGCATGCAAGTAAAAAACCACACATCTCTCTGTTCACCAACTGGCAACAGTAAACATTATTTATAATTTCACATGGGTTTAGAAACCAAATTACTAGCTTGTGTCTTAGTTTTTTTTTTCTGCATCTCATTCCCTCTTCCTTCTAGACCTTACAGGTTCTCTGTATACACCCTGCTCTCTATACTTGCATTCTACTCCTGTTATTTTTTAAAACCATGAATCCAGCTGAAAGAAATTTAGTCTGTTGCTTGGAGAGGAAAAGACGACTCTGAATCTTTCAGCACTATGACTGTTCATTGAGATAACTATTGCCAAGCCTGTTCTATATAAACCAGGATAATTGTTTCATGCCAACATGAGTGTGTGGTTTTGGCAGCTACAACACTGTACAGGATAATATAGGATTGGGAGAATAAATACAGTGCATGGCAACTTCCCAAATGCCCCACTTAGAACCAACACATTTTGACTAAAATGATGCCCAAACTGTAAAACTAAAATACATACATCAGAGTTTAACGCTGCTCAGACAACCAGTTTGTGACGCAGGAGGACAGGAAGGGTTTTCACGCTGTTTAAACCCGAAGGCCAAGGTTGCCTGGTTGGGCTGGCTGGGCATTGCTTGTCTCTAAACCAGATCAGTGGAAGTAAGGCACAGCACTTTCTCCTGATCCAGGTAAAGACTGGGCTCAAGCACAGTGTTACCACAGTTGCAGCCAAATAGGATTCGACTGAATGATGCACAGTGAGAACAGACAGGCCCAATCAGGGTCATGAGTACATACTCCTCTACATCTCTTGGTCCTCTCTGTACAGCCAGCCTAACCATGCCAGGAAACTATGGGACTGGGACAAATGAGAATATGGATAAAAGCAGGAATAAGCAGGGCCTAGAGCACATTTTTAAATAACAATTGTAAAATGTGGGGGGATCACTTACCCATATTAGTCAGGAAATCCTGCTAGCAACAACTTGTTCATTTTGGCTGCCCCAGCTATGTCACAACTTGGGTTGGTTATATACAACCCTTTGCTTAAGCACATTACTCTTAAAAATACAGGTAGAAAATCAGTGTGTGCTGCCCAGACGAGTTGTCTATATGAGTAGGCTTTGGCTGCACAGGTCTTGGAAATTAACCCCATCATGTGGCCACCAAGATAGCCATGAACCTTACTATTAACACCAAGATCCCAAAGGCCAGGATGACAACTAGAAAAATAAAAAAAAAAAAGATAAAAAAACCCCCAGAGATCCAGTTCCCTCCTACTCCCAACTTTACTGGAGGCACTGGCAATTCTCGCATTGTTCTCAAATCAACCTGCAGGAAAGCAATGCTGTTCTCAAGGTAAGCAAGGAGTAAGATTATTCCCACCATGCTGTCCTTTTCTTCAGGCTAACATACAGAAGGGCTTAAGAAAAAGCTTGTGGTTAAAGGGGAATTCTGACATGAGTTGTAGCAGAAGAAAAATATGTTATCTGGCTCAGATGGACACAAAAGGCTGTTCCAGCAAGTAGGTACTAATCTAGGATTTAGAAGACAAGTGCTTGATTACCTGCACTGTCACAGATGGCGGACAGATCACTTACAGGCAGACTTTCAGCAGTATTCAGGCAGCTAAAGATGCAGGCAGGTACGTGGAAAGCACTTTTCAGAAGTGCTTAAATTCCCAGGTGCATGTCTTGGTAATTGACTGGAAAATCTCATCTCTGTCTCTAATTTCTTGTCTATAAAATTGGAACAGTGACACTTCCCTATGTTACAGGAGTGTTGTGAGAATAAATACTCTCAAAAACAGAAAAAATGAAATACAATGATAATAGGGTTTATATAATTACCTTTGTCAGGTCTTTGTCCTATAGTCCGACATTTTGCAAGTAGGTCCCATTCTAGAGAATACCAGATTAAGACTACTAGGTAGAATAAATTACTTGTATGTTTTCCAGTATCTTATCTAAAGCTATACTTTCACAGGAGTGTTATCTAGTCAGGGCTCAAATATAAGGTGTGAGAAGGTATAAAGACACAAGCTAGGTAATTAGAAAATTACACCGGACTGGGCGTGTATGAAAATCAACAGCTGTTGGCTACAGTCAAACACAATGGACTTAGATTATCCTGGTGCTTACACAGAGCAGAGATAAGGATTTGGGCCTGTCTGTGCTGGTGCTATAGTGTGCTTAGCTCTTCCAGTACTCCTTAGTCTCTCATTTCCTATATGCTATAAACACAGTTATTATCAACAGACTGTGACACCTCTGCTGTCCCTCTTTAAATCATTATGGTTCACTCAGCTTGCTGCAAACAGGATCTAAATCATAGTAAGTAGTAGGCCTAAAGCAGAGTTGTCTGAGGCTTCGTCCAAGCCCTTAGCAGTGGGATCCCACCTTCCCTGCCATGTTTGCACTTTGTCACTTAGTTCCTCAACAGTTTTTTCTGTTACCGCGACCTCCAACATTTTTCTCTTTGCTAAAGATGGCCAAGTAGAAGGATTAGTTGGCTGTTTGGACACTTTCCTGCCTCAACAACAGGGAACAGCATGAGACTACTATACTTCTTTCACCAATGAAATAGGGAGGCATTTAAGCTGACTGGGGTAAACGTTTGTGTGTTGTCCTGGTGCCAGCCTTTCCTGTGGGAGACTTCTGCACCCATTCACCTTCATCACACATCAGGTTTTTGTTGCTAAATAAAGTAAACCAACAAACCAAAAAGGATTCCTGAATGCATCAAAGCATGCTGTAAGTTATAAATCCCCCCCTCAAACAAACAAAAACATAACTTAAGAGTTTTTATGGAAGACAGTCAAAGGGAGCTACTTACAAAAATATTTACTTAAAGCACAAATCAGATCAGTTGCCTGACATGGCTTCCTTCCACAAATTTTCCATGCAGGGGGTGTGTGTATATAAGTGCGTGCATGTGTGTGCACGTGTAGCATGAATGAATGCTAGTGTAACAACTACGAGTTACAAGTGTAGGTAAATCTCTCATCAAAAACCTAGTGAAGAGAGAAAATCAAAAGGCCCTTGCCCAATGCAGCTGTCTGCTAATTAAACTCTGGTGTTAATTGCAATAGTGTGCTTGGACCCCATTCCCCATGTTTGTTGTGGTGCCTGCGTGAGCTCTGGATCGCTCAGAACTCTCACATTCTCACAGAAAATGAAACCGCCTATAAAAGGAATGAAAGGCTGTGATATGTATATATATCTATAGGGCTATTTTTAAAGAAAAAAAGATTTTTTGTGTGAGCTAGTTCAAAGCCAGCTTTGATTATCTAAAGCAAAAGTCAGTCTTTAGAAAGAGTAAAAAAACTAAATGTAAAGATGGAATCTTTTTTATTTAATCCATGATGAAAAGAATGTTTCTTATTTGTAATGCTCTTGCCTCTCAATTTTTTATTTATTTTTTTTTTAATTAACGGCAAAATGTAAAAGTTTCAGGCAGCAATTCCCGTCCTTACTTTACGAGATGTGCAAAGCAGCATTCCATTAGGGCCAACAGCCAGTAAAAAGGATGTCATTTGACACCCTTACACAGCTATGCATACCAGGCTGGAACCCAGAGAGCGGGATTATGCGAGTGGATAGAAAGCCCTTCTAGAGACAGGATTTACTCATACTGTTTTCTTTACACATTCTGCTCTCTGAAGATAGTAAATCAGCTATTGGATTTGCAGAAACAACTCTCATGATGGCTAAAGAATTCAGGCACAAAATAGATGAAGGCAAAGATCTGGCCTCTCTAAAGCAGCTTGTAGTGACCATGGGAAGAAACTGAACTGCACCCCTGTCCGAAGGGGCTAAACAGCGCCTGTGCCTGCACCATATTCCTTTTCTAAGCCAGGGGCAGGAGGTGGGCTGGGTTTCCAGAGCCCATGCCAAATCCCACAGCAACTTTCTGCTTTTATGGTAGGCTAAACCAAAGTCCTGGATCTGAATGTTACAAGATTTAAAAGACTGTACTTTACAGTTACTGTGAGCCAGAAACCGTCTTTTCTGGTAAGAAATCCCTTTGCTTTGTTATGAAGGTACAGAGCTTTGTCTCACTGCCCACAGACAGGGATCTCATTTTCTGTCTTTGGGATTCCTTAAGGTTTTTGCTGTTTGACTAATAGAGTCAACATTAACTAACGGAGCTAACACGTCAACTCCACGTCTCTCCTTTTCCTCAAGATCTTACAGCAGTGAATTCTGAATCAAATTTTAATCAAAACCTCTCAACGCAAGAACTGAAAATAAACATTCCTCAGAAAACAATCTCAAGAGTCAGCAACTTCACTTAACTGACTCTTCCCTTTTGCTATTGATTTTCATTAAAACTAGCTTTGTTATTAAAGTGTCCTTTGGTCAGCATTTCACCACTGCCCTCAGACTTAATACATATATTAAGGTGTAGTAACAAGTTATATACATAAAAATAAGCCTGTGAAGGACTGTGTCATGATAACCGTTATTCTCACAAGCTCTACCTCTCAGCGTCATCCCTGGCTGCATCTTATTTAGCTGGCAAAGTTCATTGTACAAATACCAGCCTATTTTATTTGTTCTTAAATGTAATTCTGCACAGACAATGACATTTTTATTAGTAAATGAGAAGCAGTGTGTGCCAGCAGACAGGGCACCAGACTAGGGGTCAGGGGACTGTCACAGTTTTCCCAAACTTGCCCACGGTCTGCAAATTCTTCCAATCATCCTTATCTCCATTTCCTTTTCGGCCCTTCTCTAAATAGGATCATGCTCTTTGGGACAAAAAAATGTCTCTATTGTCCCCACGTATGTGTTGGTACTGTTCCCATCTTGCTGGAGCCCTGATCTTGATGGGGGCCTCTCAAGATTCGGCACAATGCAAGAGGTTCCAATTAAAAATAATTGATCATTAAGAGGCAGAGAATGGTAAAGAGAGAGCTGGTGCTTTACTTTCTATGGGGAAATAGTCAAACACTAGCGGCAAAGTAGAGACATGTGTGATGACACCGAGTCTTCCCAAAGAAATGAAAGTGGGAAGTGTCACTCATCACCTTTTGGGCTTTTGTGTAACATGCGTAAGGAATGTTCCCTTCTCTGAAGAGTCTCTGTGGACTCTTCAGATGATGGGATTTACTGTCACATGCCCTCTTCTGCCTGTCTTTTTCTGGTTGTCGTACAAAGTGTTGCCATGTGGGGTCTGTGTGATAGCACATACTGCAAAATAACTCCAGCTGAGTGGAATTGGTGCTGGCCAGTCAGATTGTTTGTTGGCTGACTATTCCCTAAAAATGAAAACCAGACACTGAGGAAACTATCTTGTTCATAAAAGGAAAATATTTATCTGCAATGAAAAAAACAAAACAAAACAAACCCAAACCAAAATAACTGGCTGGATATTTCATTAAATGATCACTAGTGAAGTGATTAAATAATTGAGCAGCAGAGCAAGGAAGAAGCCCACTGCTTCCCCACGTACCTCCAAAATATGGATTTGAATTAAGCACAACAATTTTCCCCTTCACTCTGAACTGCTTCAATTGAAGAAGAAAACAAAGGGGAAATGTCTGAATGTCTTGTTTAAATGCTTCCTAAATGAAGCAACACTAAGTTTGAATTTGAAATGCACCCAAAATGAGTGAAAAACTTTAAGCAATCTTATAAGGTTCAGTTGGAGTTAAGGGGCAGACCGGATGGACCAAGGCTAAGACAGACAGGCGAAGACAGGTAGCTCGGCTTTGGAACCACAGGGAATTTAAGAGAGACATGGGAGTTGGTTTTGCCTAAAGCTTGCCACATATCACCGAGAATCTTCACTAATCCACTTTACCCACACCACGTAGACCTGGTAACAAGGGACGTAAGGGAGAAAATGGAACATTTTGCTTAATGAGATTACAAATAGCATATAGGGAAAAGCGTTTGTGGAGAGCACAGAAAGAGGAGAGCAATAAAAACAATTGAGGCTGAGACTGAAGAGGCGTATGGGCACAGCTACAGCTACAGGTACATTTGCTTTTCTTGGGTTTCAGGCTGGCCAGAAAAAAAACAACTCTAGTGCAAAGCCATGCTTCTGTGCCTGCTCAGCCCCACGCTCATGCTAACTGGCCCTGCCTGCTGGCTAATGCTATGGGCTGGCTTGTGGATTGGGCTGGCTTGTAGCCCGCCATCCCAGAGCCTCGTGCAAGGCAAACACGTGACTGCCCCCATCTAGATGGGTGTTATTCTGGGATTCCTCACGCTGCCTTTTTAACAGGACTGGCCTCCAAACATAGCAAAGTACTGCCTCTGTCACCTCTTAAGTGTGGTGAAGTGCCCAGACTGAGAAGGAGCACTTAGTCATACATTGCCGCAGTAGCATCTCCAGGGCAAACTAATTGCTGACTGCAAACTGCTGTGATCAATGTGAATGCTCACCAAATGATATTCCTCCTGTAAATTTTCAAAAGTAGGAAGTCTACTGACAAAGAAATTCATGAAGGTTGCCAGGAGCATAAAGTGCCTTTCTAAAACATCAGTCCTAGCTATTCCCTTGGAAACCAGTAAATAAAGAGTTAAGGTATGAGCAAACACAACCTTAACTGTGCTGTTTGAGCGATGCCCCAATATGGCCATAACACACAGAGCCTGTGCTATCTCAAAGGCAGAGTGCAAACATTTGGGGAACAGGGCACATGACCACAGGACAGAGTTTAAAGCCTTCTTTCTGCAAGGGAAAACTGGTCTGTACCGAAGCCGCAGGGACTGGGGGCAGGGGGAGTGTTGACACCAACCTTACCCGAGACAGCCGGTCTCTTCCTCAGAACTAACACCTACCCACTTTACAACCCCTGCCCTCGCAGACCGCCACAGCACTCCTCGCTCCCACCCTCCAGCACTGAGCCCACAGACCATCCTGCCGGCACCCTTGTGCACTTCTGGTGATTCCCCTGGGGAGGAAGAGCTCTAGGCACCGTTATTACCACAATTTACAAAGTCAACACCAAAAGGAGACACACTACTGAACCACCCACATGAACAGAGGAGGCAGGGAAAGAGGCAAGCCACCTTCCAGAGGGACAAGGCCTTTCTCATGTCAAAGCCCAGCAGTTTTCTTGTGTCACAGCCACAAAGCAGCCAAGTGCTCCAGCTCTGCCAACAGGAGCAGGGAAGCTCCCACAGCTGACCTGCACCATCCCCAGCAGTACGGCCAACCCCAGCGAGGGCATGGGAAAGGTTATTCAGGCCCTGCTTTTCAAGAGGCTCATAGCTTACCACATTTGCCGAGACAGAAAGGTGTAAGATGCTAACAGACAACTACGCTGCTGTGTCAGTGAAGGCTTTTTTTTTGGCAGGGGGTAGGATGGCAGAGAAAAGTGCCATCTCTGCTACGGCACAAACAGTGCTCTGAAGTGCACAGCCATAGAGAACCCTGTTCAAACGCTCTTTACCATGGCAGGGGTACACTCAGAAGTGTTGTGCTGGCCCTCTTCTCTATTTATTTCTCATTCTCTGCTCCCTAGGAAACTGAGAATCACATTAGCGTCTCCCTCTTTTTTTGTCCTACTTTGAACGCCAAGTAGCTAGCACCCATTATTCTGTGACAATGTCCCATCTTACTGACATGTCTTGAATATGTACATTTTTATACTGCTTTAATAGTGCTATTTTAAACTTTAAAGCCTGTCACTTGTCCTCATGAAAGTCAGATGGAAAATAATGCTATTCTCATATTTTTCTGGTCTTTACATCCAAAGCAGCAGTCCCCAGAGCAAGCCTCTGTCCTCCTGTTGGCAAGAATTTCTGTAGCCAGTTTGCACAGTACTGTCCTGCAACTACAACTGAAGGGCAAATCCTAGTACTACAATTACAGCACATCTGCAACATGTGAGGGCTTGTTCTGTGATCACTTACAAACCCTTGATTTGGAGTTTTGGCTGAGCAATGAATGCAGTATCAAATGAGAAATAAACACAGAAATCAAAGACTACAAAGCTAAACACTGTAATTATGGCTGTTCCCACCTTTATATGGACACAGGTATGTACTACTAGTGGCACACTAGTATGAGGTCAAGAGATGGACCACAAATCTGAGTCTTGAATCCAAACCTCCTCCAGTCCCAGAGGCCCAGACTCCAGTCTTTGAATTCAGGCACATTCCTGCAGTTTAGGTTTTCCCAAAATGTCTCATAAGGAAGAGACTTTCCATTGCCATCTACCAAGAGCCAAAATGCAGAAGCTGTCCTACAGCAAACTGACAACAGCAACCTCATATTGTTCAGAAATAGTCTCCCGACTCAGGGTGAGAGGTGACTCAGGGCTGCAGACCCCATGCTTAGACCTGAACACTGTCAGGCCTCGATCCCAAGCCCTGGGTCCAAAGATCAGCCAATTGGGTCAGGATATGATATCCTGCTAAGGCCTGTTCTGTTTGACACAGAAATGCCCTACGGCACACCTGGCTAGCAACAGCCAACATAAGCTGGCCACATTTCACGTGCAGGGGAAAAAAGGCCAGTGAAGGCTGCACAATGTTGAGTCCTAGAGCTGTTTTGTCCTCTTCCTAGTGATAACCACTGCATTTTCATCAGAGCGTTTGTCACCAGCAAAAGAAGAGTTAACTGGGAGGGTGAACTGAACAGCATATATCTTATTTGTCTCATCCTGTAGTTAAAAAAATTCTCTTAGATTCAGGTGTAAATGTCCCTTGTCTTGACCAACAAGGTATTTGCTATACTGTCTGTCTCTAGGGTTAAAAATCTCCCTGGCAGTAAGTGCTTCTGTAAACACTCCCACTTTATCTGCAGAGAGTGAGAATCCCAGCAGTACTGGAAAGAGATATAAATGGAAACTGTTAAAAAAATTAATAAAAAAAAAATATCATTCTGCATATGCTAAGAGTAGCAGTGATTTCTGGCAAGAATTAATTAAACAAGATGAAACACTTCTGATACGATTTGTGCTATCAGATCATTTAATTAGTTCTGGCTTTTATTTCATCGTAACAAGCTTCTGCGAGGGTGAAAAAGAAATAATTGTTTATTCAAATGGCAATAATTTGGGTTTCTTTAATTGACTCCTAGAGTGAAAGCATTGATTCCTGCTGTTTTCTAAAATGCTGGGTGGAAAACTTCCAGCACAATCTCCAGTTCTGGAGGCCACTGAGTCCCCACTGCAGCCTCCCATCTGCGATCTAGCCCACTTCAGCTCTATCGCTTCTCCTGGCTTGGCTGTACACTGCCAAGCGTCGAGGCAGGGCTTAGCTGTTCACGAGTGCTAGTGGGTTTATTAAGTATTCCTACACGAAGCTGATGATCTGCTTATAAATAATATTGGTGGGACTGAAATACATTTTCTTTCTAGCAGGCTGTATATTCTGGGAAGGAAATGTTTAAAAAAAAAAAAAAATTAAGACACGCAAAGAGTGTCTAAAAGGGAAGAGGTTTTAGCTAATACAAATCTTTCTTAAAAAAAAAGTATTTTTTTCAATAACTAAATTTAATTCACCAATTTTTGCCCAAGGACAGGGGAGGAAATTGATTTTGCTTCACTGTCAGGACACAGTGTAGAAATGCCAGTGAGCCTACAAAGACACATGCTAGCAGTTTTAAAAGTAGGGCTGGTAACTCCTGTTTCTGCTGATTGCTAATTTGTTGGGTGCCAGTCAGTAAAAAGGTCATATAATTCCTGCTGGGTAAAAGGTGATACAGGACTAAGGCACGCAAAGAAGTCAGGAAAAAAAAAAGGCATTTTTGCAGTTTGAAACTCCATGGAAGCATTTTGCAGATTTATGCCTAACCCAATACTGAATTATGGGTCACTGCTGTAAAACCAAAATTCCTTACATTACTTAATCTAACAAGGTCCATGGGAGAAGAAAAAGGCCCCAGTTTGTAAGATCTAAGGGGCTGAGACCTTATCTGCACACTTTCCTGTAAAGCTCCAGGTGCACGGTGAGATCTATATCATCAGTTCCATGCTAAAAACTATGTTGTTTAAAACAAAACAATCAAAGGCTGAAAAGCGAAGCTCTCAAATATCACGAAAGAGCAAAGCAAAGGTTGCCTAATGTAACCTTCCTTCTGCCTCCGGGTTGTATGGTATAATACACTGTTTCAGTCTCTGACCAGGTACTGCCCCCACATTCATTTTTTTGGCAAGAGCCCCTGCTTCACTCCAGGCACAGGACCGACAGTGCTCTGCATACAAAGCAGCTCTTCAATATTCTTTTTAATCTCGGTTCTTCAGCGTGGGGCTCTGGCTTCATCTACTAGAAACTGTCGCAACACTGCATGAACAATGATACTTTTCCATTCTATACCGGTTTTTCTTTGCTGTTGAGCCCCATAGCCCCAAACGCTTTGCAATAGTTAACACATTTATTCCCAAAACGTCCCTGTGAGGTGAGGAAATATTATCTCTAATTTAGAGAGTAAAATTGAGTTACTTTCTAAAGAAAAGTAGAAAAGGGGCAGGAAAAGCGACCAGATCTCTGGAGTCCCAATCAGCCACCTAAATCATCATTTTTACAACAGGCCTCTGGCCTTTATTCACACCACACAACTTCTGCTAGAGGTTAGGCAGCAGTGCCAGAGACATAGCCCCATTCACTGACATAACATAAATCTATTACCCTGACTCCAGACCGATATATTATATGACCCTGCTCTACGTTTACTCCGGGTGAAATTCAGCCCTCTGCAGAGGGCCAGCATCTACATCCTTTCTCAAAGGTTTGCAGTTGTGTGTATGCCTCACGTTTACCCTCTGATCTTTTTTTGGAAAGAAAAAAGTTGTGCTGTTTATCCAGTAGACACTGGGACACATAGGCACATGTGTACTGACTGTGATTAGAAAGGGCAGAGTAAAGGTTACACTGGCTTCTTGAAAGCACTTTGATAATCTAAAAAGTAGGAAATTAAGTACTAACACAAACTCTACAGTAAAAGTCATTTTACCTAATGAATTAAGGAACAAAATAATCTCTACCTTTCAATCATCATCTATATAGCAAGAATGTGTTCCGTATGCTTGAATACCTTCAATCCACAAATCAAAAATCTTTTATCTTATTTAAACGTATGTCTTGCTATCTGAAAGGAAAGGCCTCAGATTTCTTCACAGAGGTACCTCTTCAGATATGTGAAGGACTGGACCTGAAATGGCATACTGGTCTCATTCCTTCTGCGCTTTGCCAAGTTCACATATTTTCAGCTATCCATGTGCGTGGCCGGTGGAAGCTTGTGGAAACTGCTAGTACTGGAAGTTCCCTGTCCCTTTATATCCACAGGCGATTCCCAAAAGTCAATTGTTCCAGAGTTCGTGGTAAACCAGTGTGCAAATAAGGAATGTTTGCCAAAATCATACCTAAACCAAAGCATATCTGATTTTCACTAATGCAGTGACACCTACCAATTACCCCACTGAAGTCACATTTTCATTCCCTGCTTTGAGACCCACGTATCAGAGGTCAAGATTACCAGTGCAGCAGAGAAAGTGTAGCTCTTGCACACATGCACATGGACTTCCCTGGTCTTTTGAAACATTCCAGGAAGGTGATGTTTCCCTTCCCTGTGATTCCCCCACACTCAGCCTCTAAAGTAAATTTACCAAATCAGACACTTAATGTTCAAAACAGGCTGTTTTTACAGTTCTAGTACCTGCCGTGGGCTCCTTTTTCACTGACTGGGTGTTAATAATAAGTTTAAATAAATTTGATTAACTGTTACAAGTGACTTAAGAAAACAGACGTACCATATTCAGAATGCCATTTTTCCCTGCTGTCATTTCTAATTTCAGCTTTTGAATTTATTTCTTTAAAATATATTTTGTGCTTAAAAACATATGTAGGCTTTTCAGAGTGGCTTTTAACCATGGAGCTACTAAGCACCTCTCATATATGAAGGATACGTCTCTGTAAGTGCCTTCTGAACGAAGGGAGAATTATTCCCCCTTTGCAAGTTGTGTGGCTATTGTACCCTGTTGGTCCCATTGCTATGCTTGTACGACATTGCCACATTCCAGTCCCATGCCTGTATTACGGTGGTATCTGGGGGAGCCAGGATGCTCCTGGCTGCAGCAGCATTGATACAGGAAGCAAAGGCTGCACCCCAAGCGAAGACCCCATAGCTGGACTGAAAGGGTGAATTGGACACTTGGAAGTCAAGACAGAACAAGCTCCAGGCTTCTCCTCTGTGTGGGCAAAACTGAGTTTGGCTGTGCTAGTGTAAGGGACTCATGCCAGCCCAGCGCTGGGCTCACAAAGCACCTAGAAATGATCACAGAAAACAATCTCAGAAAGTCTAACAATCTCACAAAGCCTCAGTGCTGGCTCAGAAGCTCACTGAGCCAATTGCTAGAGGTATGGAATGAACTTTGGAGAAGACTCACCCTAGGTTTGCCCTGCTCTTACTGCTCTTCCCTGGCATCTTTTATTAGCCAGTATTGAAGACTGACTATGGACTTAGGTGTGTCTTCCTTTGATTCAAATTGCTGTAGCTCTGCTCTCAAGCCGTTATGTTGGGGCATTTCAGCCACCAGGAAAGGCTGAGGCAGAGATGGGAACAAAAGCTGGGGACTGAGCCTTGCCAAGTTGCACTTGGTGCTCCAGGTGCCTTTGAAAAGATGAGGGGGCAACAACAGCCAGGTGGTACACTGCTGGCTCTGCTCTGCCCTGGCAGCAGCAGCTACCAAGGCAGCTTTCCTGGGCCTCTGCCACAGCCAAAGGAGTCACTACAGCTTCACTTTTGGTTTGGCTGCTCTTGGTAATTGACTATTTTGCCTATGTCCAGAGCTTCCCAAGGCCACGCAGAGGGGGAAGCTACACCCAAATTCCAAGTCTTAATATAGTAGCTTAACCACAAGACTGTCCTCCCTGGCTTTCTCTCAGATGTATATTGCTTCAGTCTCTCTATGTCTAATACAGGACAGTATCTCACAAAACAAGGTTTCCTTCTCCCTTCTCCCCAAATTTAAAGGGACACGTTCACTTACTGTTTTAAAACAAGGGATGAGCCCAGGGAAGAGCTCTATCAGGTGACTACAGTTTACCTTAAAATGTAACCAAAGCAGGCAAAAATTCAGTCCAGTATTCTCTGGCAGGGTATTTCTGCGTATTTAGTCAGGGTATGATTAAAACCATGCTCCTGAAGATGTTATGTGCTCTCCAGCCCACATTCTTAAATCCGTGTTCCCTCTCCTGCTCAACAGCACAGAGATAAGCAAAGGATGGGGTTTTCTGGCCTGTGTGCTTTGCCTGGTAAACGAGTAACCACTGTAGCACAGATTACAGTGCACACACTGCCTCTCCTTGTGCCCACCCTCACCTACATCTCTGCTCTAGCTGCATCATTCCTGTAGAGTGTGATGGTCTCCCATGGCATCCTCCAAAGTAATCTCCAAGACAAGGAAAATAAAGGAAGAATTTCTGTCAGCTGCTGACAATGAGAGCTTCGGTAATTCAAAAGGACAACATTTCTAACAGTGGAAGCATGATGCAGGGTGTGCTAATGCCCAAGCTTGCTGATCACTTTGTACCCCAAATTCTGCTAGGCACAGACAACATGATTGCTAGAGCCTTTCTCAACTTTTATGCAAACTCTGAATCTTCAGAAATCCCAACATATGTAAAACTGGAGGAGGCTTAACGTGAATTCTTTGCTCCCATTGTTCTCCCGTTCACATGTTGGGAGACTTCTTCCTGCTTCCTCCTTGTCAGGGGAGACAACTTCAACAATATGGATTTTATTGTACACCCCCTACATCCCACTTCTGCCCCTTGTCAATAGCACAGAGGCCTAACGCCATCTCAGCTGCAAAGAGGAAATGACTATTCACGAGACACAAAGGTTTATGGATTTCTGCCTAACAAAAGATTATTTCTAAGCAGACTCTTAATGTACTGATGCATCATCTTCTCCAGTAGAAAAGCAGACAGCCTCCAGTATGCCCAACACCAATGAGTGAGAGCACTCTCCAGGGCAGGTGTACTATGCAAGGTAGTCTCTTAATCTTCTCACATGCACAAGAGCTATTTTTCATACCAGCTGCATCTTAAACACTCGGTTAAGATGGTGATTAGTGGTGGTGGTAGGGTGTCACAGTGGGAGCTTTCTTAAGAAGAAAAGGCTTTGATTGAGCCAATGAAAGCTGTTGCCAGGGAACCAGATGCCATGAACACACCACTCCAGCAGCGCAAGAATACAAACCATGTGAGTGCTGGACTGAGCTTTAAATGCATTTGCTGGTTGAGGCCTGAACACACTATTAACTCTTTGAGTACCCAAAAGAGTTCACACAATGAACCAGGAAGATGGGAATCTGTTACAAACACAGAGGAGCAAAACATCTCCCGATATCTCTCTATTACACCCTGTTGATCCAAAAGAAAAACAAAGGGGGGAAACTTTTGACCTTTAGTTTTTGACTGGCAAAGGAGTTTTGTTTGTTTTGTAAAGTATGTAAGGAAACTTCCCTTCAAAGTAACGCTTAGTTTTGTACTAATGTGAAAAGGAATCAGATAAGTGCTCAGATAAACCTATAAAAGTATTAATTTTGTTTTTGTAGGGGGTGTTACACATGAAGTTTGATGCACAAAGTTTGTTCACCAGTCAGTTCCTCTGCAAGAGGAACAGAATAGCTTAGATTCCATTTTTCCCAGATCTGAGCTGGTTTCCAACACAAATGTTACCGATTTGAATTTTATCTGATCAGTTGCCAATTTGTTTCAAAGTTAACTTTCCACTCTGATTACTAAACAGCCTTGTACTCTACCGACAGAGCATTTTTTTCCTAATGTAAATTCCACAGTGCTCTGCAACCCTACCAGTAAAACGCAGCTAAAGCTCTAATTAAAAATCATGCCTGCCATATGTCAATTCATAAGAACTAAAATTAAACTAACAAGGGGCTGTAACCAAAACTTTTTTTGAACACAAGAGCCTGCCTGCTCCATTTTGAAGCAGTAACATGTGGAAGCCTGGGTAGTTCTTGCAGGACAATGACTAGACCCAAACATTTTCATCTTTGGGCTTCCAGTTCAAATCCACCACAAGATCTTACATACAAAAAGCCATTCCCACTCCCCAGCCTAAGTGAAAGCCCCTCCGCTCCTGTGTAGCCAGTGCTGGCTGTGTAACTGCTTTGATCCCATCGAGTCTGTAACCGTGTTGAGCAAGTAACATGTTGCTGGCAGTACTATACTGAACTCCCCCTGTCAGCCTCCATTTCAGCCTTTTTCTGTCCTGTAGTAACGCCAGCCATGTAGTGAGCTCTGAGTTGGGGTCCAGTGTACTACTGCCTTTTTATGCCTCTCCCACAGTGCAGAAGACCTGGGGGGAAAGGACACAGCAATACCATTATAATGCTTAAGTGGCCATAAAGTCCCAGTGTGAGTCCTAACAATCTGAACATAAGGGACAATAAACCTCGGGCCCCTCAAATTTATTCTAGGGGTTTGGCAAGAGTGGGTATAGTGCAAAGCTGATTTAAAATCTTCACACAACTCCCGTACCAATTCCTGCACAGCTTGGTGATGATGGAGAATTGGGCTCCTGTGTGTCTACTGGCCATCCAAACAGGCACAGCATCTCCCTGTCAAGATGACACCATTCATCCCCCCAGAGCCCCTTGGAGTCCCAGCTAACAGCTATTCCATGGCTGTATTGCCTAGCTGAGGACTGAGAGAACACACTGGGAGTATATAGCAAACTACAATGCTGAAAAATGCACCACGCGCTCATACAGAGCGCTTCTGTCTCCCTGGATTCTGCAGTGATTTACTTGAGGGTCTACGGGCCTGCTGTGGGCTTGCCTTAGTTACTGTGTTGCCATGAAAGGGGCTGCCTGCCTGCTTACAATTTAACTTCTGGGTTTAATCTGCAGATACGCATGCCAGGCTTACTGCAGTTGTTCCAACTGCAGAGCCCCATCTCAGGCAGGACACAACTGCCTCTTTACAAAAGTTCTTGCGTAACCCTCATAAAACAGGGAAAAACAACACTGCAGCTCAGCTTAGGTTAGCAGAGAATAAGTGAAGAACTGGAAGATATTTCTACATTCAGAGCAGAGTTATCTAAACACAACTTTGGCAACGTATGAAGGCTAACAGCCCAGTTTTCTAACCAGTTCCATACAAAATCTCTAATGATCAAAACCAGTCAGTGTCTGCACTTTGTATTTAGAGGCTAAAACATATATACACACAGCTAGATACTGCACAGTGGCAAAGGAAGCCATTCTGCTGTGCTGGCTTAGTGGGACATCAGGATGAAAGTGCCGCTTACTGAACAAACATGGTTCCGTGGCATGTCAGTGACCTCTGCAGAGCTCCCGTCAAAGCTCCTGCGTAGATGTGATCCTGCTCAGTTTGTAAGAGCAAACAGAACTGCAGTGCAAGATGATATTGTTACAGAGGCTAATAATCCAGTCTCTGCACTACAAAGAAGTGCAGATGTACTGAAGTTACCTTGCTGGAGAGTGGTATTTAACACTGGCTATTGCAGTCCCCCTCCCACAATGTGTTGCTCAGCTCCTTGGAGATATCACCCCAAAACATACATATTCCTTACATTTACACACACCCATGTTGCTATGATAAAGGAACTTATTTGAATTTACAAACTGGAGCCTTCAAGAAATGTGCAAGACGTAATTACCACGTTTCCAAAATGTATTTCCCTCCTTCCCACATGCACCAAGACATAACTCTCAGTTGCATGTTCTCCCCACACCAAGGATCCAAGCCTCAGTGCAAAGATCACACCTGCTCCAGGACAAGAGTGACAGTGTCCTGGAAGACACTGATACATCCTTTGTCACAGCAAATGGAAGATGCACCGCTAGCGAGGCAGAAGACAGCGCAAAAACAAATGAGAGCTTCCTGGACTGAGGTAGCTGAATGCTGCCCTGAACAACTGGACTCTGCCCCCAAACTTTTTTGTCCCCAAAAAAGTGTCTGTGCTCAATCCTCAGGCTCCATACCCAGTCCAGAGCCCCCCGGTCAACCACCCCAACAAGTTCATCCTCACTATCCCCTGCAGCCCCCATCTTCTTCAGCTTTGTCCCCATTCATCACTCAGTCTTTCCTTTTCCCTTCCTCCATGCCCAGCCCCCCTCAGGGTCCCCATGTCCTCTTCCTCTCCTTGGCACTAGCAATAGATCTTCCATTTCCTTCCTCAGATCCTACTTCTGTTTTCGTTGCTCAAATTGTTTCCTCCTTTGCTCTAAAGCCCACCTACATTCAGATCAGCATCTGGTCCTATTTTGAGTTGGGCCATTATTTTTTCCCAAGCAAACCTCTCATTACAATCACTGTGTCAATGAGATACACTGTGATACTCACTGAAAATGCATGTTTTCCATAGCTGTTCCATACCTACAGATTTGGAGAGTTCATTTCAATAATACATTATTCTGAATTTACACACATGTATTTCCACGGCATTTAAAACAGATTTGACAGAGCATTCAAGAGTGCTGGATTTTTAGCTGTAAAATATATATCCTTCTAAGATATAAACTAACAGCACTCACTAATAAAACTGACAATCATAAAAAGCAATTGCCAATACAGCCCCTCCCACAACATTAATGAAATGTAATGAAGCACTGCTTAAAAGCTATGTGGCACAGTGTTGGAGAAGAGCTGCTAAAGAAATGCAAAGCAGAGAATCAATGACAGGCTTTGAAAGTAAATTTAGATTGATATTCTCACCTAAATCTCTATTTTCTTAGCTTCATTTATGTTTGGTTCAATTCATTATAAAGTCATGAAGAACAATCATGCTTGGAAGAAAATTATCCTAAGCTGGGGAGAATTTAGAATAGCTCTGTCACTACAGGCTCATTTCTATTGCTGTTCTGTTATGGAAAGTGTCATTTTTGCCAACTGAAGAAAGCAGCTCCTCTGTTTGAAGACATATTTGTTTTGTACGTTTTCTATTGCTGTTTGTATATTGTAAAGCACTTTGAGCACATGTAGAGTGAAAGACACTGTATAAAATAAACTTAAAAGTTGTAGTGTTGTAATATGCTGTAAGTCTTTGTACGTGGCAGCAGGGGGCACTTCCACAAGACGATGCAGAGACACAGTTGACAGACTATCCTGGTTTCAAGACCAGGCAGAAGTGCTCTTAGTGTGTTCATGTCCCACTTCTGAAAGCAAAGCATGTTTGCACTGAACAACAGCTCCCTGCCCCTCTTGCTCCTACTAAAAATCCTCAAAGCAAGTTGAGTAGCTTAGTGAAAAAATTAAAGAAAAAAGAAATCTCTGCCTTTGAATGAAGTATGAAAAGGGCAAATAATGGAACACGTGAGTACTGGAAGAAATATCTGAATAGGTCCTGCCATCCCAGAGCTGATGTTGGGCTTAAAGAACAAGAACTCCATCATGGAAGTCAGGAACACAACTGAGAGGCTGAGAGTCGTGCCTTCCTCCACAGCTACCTAGGGAGGTTGACAAGTTCCTACACTAAGTCTCTGCAAGAAAATAGCTGAAGAACCACAGAAAAAGCCATTCAGGTTACATAAAGACCTACATAAACCCATAGAGGATGAGTGTTCTAAAAAACAACCCCCCAAACTGGTCTCTTCCAGCTCTAATAATGTTGTTTTCTCCATTCTCAGCTAATAACAGAATTTGGAGAGTGCCATAAAGAAAATACAGTAAAACAGCTTGGGAAGAATAATGTTATTCTGTTACCTTGGGGTATTTACAGCAGGGCAGTCCATCCATTAAAACTGAATCTGGCCCCTGAAGTATTTCTGTGCTTACTTGTGCTCTTCCTAGCTGATGTAAGGATCCTAATTTCTGTTTGCCACCATAGCAACAAGAAACAACCTCTGATTGCAATGAGGAGGGTGATGGTGGTGCTTCACAGATCTCAAGATGTTGCAAAGCAACCAGAACAGAGAGAAGAACAAGTGCATAGCATAGACAGGAGGGAAAAAAAGTAACCAACTGCACCAAGTCTCCCTAATGCTTTTCAAAAACCCAGCAGAAAAGCCAGACGCGTGTCCTATTTGGAGTTGCACGTTAGCAAGGCACAGAGTTATGAATTAGTGCATTTCTGAACCAAGAATCTGGCTGAGCGCTCTGGTAGCAAGTTGGCAGTTCTAGGGACAAGACATGAGCTTGCTGGTGTTTCTCGGGTTCAATGCTTCACCTCTCCCTGTTAAACCGTGGCATTGGGCAGGTGGTGAAAAAGACCGGGGGAAACGGGAAGTGCATTATGAACCAAAGGTGAGTTGCTGTTAGAAAATTCTCCATAGTCGCTCTCAGAGATTAAAGATTTTCCACTTCAGAATGTTAACTAATGTTGAAATAATCCTGTTAATGATAAATTATTTTACAGTATCTTCTTTGCAATGGAAATTAAAATGCGATAATAGCCAATGGCATAATATAGTAAGAGATACACATGTCTGCTCTAGCTGAAACTGGAGAATCTTAACAAAATTATTGTTTGGGAAACCAAAACATTTAAGAACAGATTTTTCAAGGGAAAAAATCATTGTCTCTGTGCTGTTAAATGTCAGATGAATAGGTAAATCTGTTAGTTCTAGGATTTATGTATGTTTTCTTTAAGCCTACATCTGTTATACTGATTTAAAATAATACTTTGTTAGCCTAGCACATTCCATGAGAGTTTCACAGCAGCTAAAACAACAGACTAATTTATATGATGCACTGCAGTGTTCCAATGAAAAGCGAATACATTAGCGCCACAGCCAGACACAGCTTTTTCCTGTGAGTTCACACCAACAGCACTCTGCACAGTGGCCTTAACCTGACTCAGTTGATCTTCAGAATTATTTCTGAAAGGATCATATTTTGATCCAGTTACACAGAAAAACTGAAAAACTAAAGCCTGCAGGATGCAGATCAAAATTTACTCCAAACTTTCCTCCCAGCTTCAGCGCTGCAGTTCTACCAGAGTTGGAGGGGCCAGGAAGAAAGCATCAGCTTTGTGTATTTTTCACCCTACCTTGAGGTTAATTTTGAATTTGATCCCGTAAGAGTGATGCTTGCTCACCCTGTTCAACTTTGCTATCAGAACAGTTATTCTAAAATGTAACTTTTGGTCACTGGGAGCCAGAATATGACACTCTAGCTTTACATCAAAGAAAGTATGTGAACACCCCAATTATGAGAATAATTTGGAACCCCCTGCCTTATTAGTTGTATTCAAGAAACCAGAGAGTTTCCCTAGAGAAATGCTGTATGCTTGTGTTAGTTTTCTCCCAGTGGCCCACTGGGAGAAACTGATCTATCAGAGCCCTTCTCACCCACCTCATCCAAGGCACACCAACAGACAAGTCTCAAAGCCACTATCTTATCTACACCCTTTCTAGAGCAGCCATTCCTCTAACCTCTGGGTGCATGGGGATACATCTCAGGCTGAGATGGGCTGTCTAGCTAAAATAGCATAATCTCTTTGAGATGCATGTCTGTTGTTGCCTTTCCTGCAACAAAGCATGCTAGAGTTTCTGAGGGAAAATGCAATTTTTTTAGAGTCCCCATATTACAACCATTTTACAGCAACTCCCTCTTCATTGTGTAATTAATCTCGTCTCTGCTGCTGAGGACATAAGGGCTTGTGTGTGGAAGAGAAAAATTCCTTGAGCTAGGAGGGGCCAACATAGGAGAGCTGTGAACCTATTAAAATGCTACAATAACACAGTTACTATCTCTATAGTGTAGCAACTACCTGTCCCACCTGAGGCCAGGGCCCTGTTTCTGTTCACAGTACACCCCCCTTTCTAAAGAGATCAATTACACAAAGAGAAAAGGCAAAGGAAAAAACATTTTAAACTGAAACAGATAACAAGCTACAATTGCTTTTTATTCCTAAGACATTTGGTCCCTTAACTATTACATTTCAAATCCATTAATTTCCCAATAAAGAAAAAAGGAAATGTTTTGCAGTAATAGTGGTCATGGATGAGATACAACAAATCAACACAAGTACTCCAATCTGTGACCCACGGTCTTGAGGAACCCGTGTGATACAAACCACATTGAATACTGATGTGAATATGGCTCTAGCACGCAGGCTTATCAACAGACATCTTTGTCACATTTCTTAGCACAGCAATATACTATGCATGACTGACACTGCTTGTATGTAGAACACTCCTAAGTGTTTTATGTGTTCAGTACTGCCCCTGCAGTACTTCCTATAGTTAGGGCACTTCTCAGATCCAGTCAGAAGCATCCTAAAAGCACATTTGTTTCAATTTTTGTATTCCATAGCCCGTTAAACACACTGGACCCCAGGTGAAAACTGAAATAACCCTGAAGCACTTCTAAATGGTCACCCTTTGTAAATCTGTAAATGCAGAAGACTGGGCTCAGAACTGTTCCACCTGCTCCTCAGCGCTGCAGGCGAAACATTGCTCCCAGGGCTGAAGGGCTGCTGTGGCCATGGGAAGGGGAGAGAAATACACTGGAAAAGGGCAGAGCTGCGAAGAGAGGGAAGAGAAAGCTCTGCAGGCATAGGCGTGCTGCTCCTGCTGTCACTAAGATAAAAGGAGGGACAAAAGCCACAACTGCCACTGTCAAAGGAAACTCCACCCTGGTGACGGCAGCAGCAGCCTGGCTTTGCATGGCTCTAGGTTTAGGCAAAGTGTGCTGCATGCTCACAGTCACTGCCCAACACATCTGCTGCCCTAAGCAAATGCTTACTGTATCTTTGTCTAGGACAGGACTTGTCTGGACCTAATCCATAAAAACCTCTTGTAGCTGAGAAGCCAATTAAAGTCCCCACTGAAGTCACGTAGTGTGTTGTCAGATTAAAAGTGGGCAAAACCTTGATGATTAATTCACAGCCTGAACTCCGGCTTTTCAATACTTCCTGCTGTAGGTGGTCTGTTGGAGAACACCGCAGCTCAGGTCCTAGCTGTGCTGTAGGGTAATTCTTAGGTACAGACAAAAGAGCTTCATTTGACAGATTTGCTGATGACAGCAGATAAAGCCACAATGGTGAAAGCATGTAAGGAAAGAATAATTTCCTGTGTAGTTAGTAAGCCACAAATTGACAAACTCCAAATTGATTAAAGGTTTTGTTTAGCTTTTTCCTCTCCGATGTCTACCCTACCTTTCTCCTTCCCTGTTTTAGGATTAATTTACTCCCATCTTAGCAAGACTTCAAATGCAAAGCACATCACAAAGGACTGCTTGGGTCTGTCCCTTCCAAGAACCTACAGAACAAGAATGGGTGCGCTGGTTCTGTAGTCTGAGAATCTAGCTGAGCTTTCATAGAAAAAGGGAGGTAGGAGAATGGGCCTGCAGGGCCACAAGTACAGAAGAAAATTACAGATGGAGTTGCCCACCCTCCAAGATTTGACAAGAGCCATCTTGGCATACAGAGGAAAGCAGGTAAGAACCAACAGATTACATGAGGCCCCTGCCTCTGTTCCTCTAGATATTAACTACACAGTGACTCCACGAAACCTCAAAAAGACTACTGCTGTTCACTGATGTTAACAAGCTGCTATTAAAACTTCCCTGATATTCAAACATATTCTTCAGCATCATCTTCCCTATAATCTTCCCCTCTTTCCTTTGAAAGTTATCAGCTATAGTTCATTTGTCATGATTAAATTTGTACCTGTTCTGAGGTTTTAAATGGTGCCAACATGGTCTCTGTGCCTCCACAAAGGGTGAGTTATTTCTCAAACACATTGCCGTACGGAGAGTTGCTTTCTTTGAAGCCCACATGGAGCCAGATTTTGGCTCTCGTAAAGTCTGCTGGAATTTTGCCATCAGCATCAATGGAGCCAGTTCATGTGTGGATTTTGTGTCTATGAACCCCAACAAGGAACAAACCTTCTCTACTTCTATTCAAAGTGGAAAAAGTTTTCATGCTAACTAGCTGAGGTTGGTTTTTTTTAACTTGGATTGGAAAGGAAAGTGTCAGCCATCCCACATGATACTCATCACACTGGCTCCCATATTTCTCAAGTCATGGTATAATATTCAAAGCAATTACATAATAGCATTTTGTATTCTGCATAACTCATTGCCATTAAAACTAATAAGCTACACCCATGCCAATGACATGATTTTTTTTCTGCAGTGCAGCAACTCTACTTAAAAAAAAAAAAGGCAAAAAGCACAATGAGGCTTTTTAAGAGCATGAGTCTTATCCAGCAATCTCTGATTGTGTGAGATATTGTAGAGCTGCTACCGACATTTGTCTGGGAAGACTTCGCTTAACTCATTCTTGGCTCCACCATCAGTGATGTAATGAGTTCATCCCAAACTTGTGGCAAGATTATTTTTTTTTCCCAACATCCTACATCTTGATCTGTGCTATATATACACTCAATGATACATTCACAGATGTCTATGACAGTAAATTCTCAAATTAAACAAGTTCATGCTGTGTCACTTTCCTGATGACACAGGATATTCGTAAGTTAAGATTAATATCGGGTGGCAAGGATCCTCATCCAGCATCATGTATTTTCATATTCAGACAAATGCTTAAATACTGCTTGCTTTTACATTGGAAGACAAGTCAGAGCTGACCAAACAGTTTAAAAACCAACCACAGGTTGGGTTTTCTCACAACCATTTCCTAGTAGTTGTTCATTTTGCTTTCCTATGTCTTTGTCTCCATGCTAAATGTCAGAGACCCAAAGATTCGACATCAGGCTATGTTGTGTCAACAGTGCCTACAGGAGATAACAAAGACAAAATCTTTTCTCTTCATCTGAACTCCACTTCATGAATTAGGTAGAGACCAAAGTGAGGGCACTGACACGGGCTGATGGAGATTACACAGCTTTTAAGTACTGCAGCAGGCCTGATGGTGAGCTCCACCCAGTTTCTCACGTGACAGAAAGGGTCATGCACATATATGACTTGATGCCACTTTTGTAGTTCCTTGATCCTGGAATTAAGTGGCTTAATCATCAATAGCACAACTTACTTTGCTGCTGTCTAGCAGTTTCAAGAGAGCTAGGGCAGCTGAGGATTTTGGCAATGTCTTAATGCCTCTAAATCCCTTATTCTTTGGGGAGGAGACTAGGGAGCTCTTTTCTTGATTTCATAGCACTTCACTCAGGGATTTCAAAACACTGAAGGCATCCCTTAGGAATCAACCAACCTTGGAGACCAGTTAAAGGGACAAATTCGACTAGACCTGTAATTTCTTATTCTTGCACTAAAGTAAAAGCAGCAGAGTAGAGCCAAGTATCTGCTTCACAGTGACTTGATAGGGTGAACATTTCCTTGTTTGTTAGAGCATCTCTGCACTTACTTTCTGGAGATAATATTGCAGCAGGTTGGTCTTAAGTTTTAAATGAGGTGTGGGTTGAAGCTTACCAAATACATTTTGGAAGCACACCCCGCATATCTGGGAGAGCACAAAGGAAAAAGCAGAGATACTGCTTTGCAGAGTCTGCCATTAGCAAAAGCTCTGCAGGATCCAGCTGACACACCTACCACCAGACTGAGACTGCCAAACCTGATGTTCAGAAACACTATCAAGCCCAGTTAAAGTCATCAACAGCTGCAGGTGTTCTGAAAAAACTCTGGCTGCACAATGTAGATGTTTCCTGAAAAACAGCATTGGAAGGAAGAATTCAACTTCTAATTGGGAAATAAATTACAACACAACTATTTCCCCTCAAGTCTGTGGCACAGCACCTTAACAACGTGTGGTCACAGCCCTTAAAACTTTCCTTTCCTTGGTCAGCTGTCTATCCACATTTTTATTTATTCTGTTTCATTCAAGAAGAGTAAACACAGTGTCAAGATTCTGGAAGAGGAAAAAGGTACATAGCATTCACAAACTGTGTGCTTGCATATGCGTGTGAATGGCTGTATGGGTGAAAGACTGAGAATTTTTCTTCCTCTTTTGTATGTTAGATGAAGTTAACTGATTTATTGAAAGTCACACAGAGGAGGGCATAAAAACACTGGCCTGGGATTCAGAAAACGGATTTAACTAAATGGTCAACACCACTCAAACCAGAAATGAGAGCTTTTGACAAAAAACTGCATCACTTGTGCAGGAGATCTGACCCACGTCAGCAAACAGCAAGTCTGTGATAAATCTGGCAAAGTTAATTAGAAGTCAGTCAGCAGACAACTCTGTAATAGAAAGATCTGTTTTTCTCTTAATGCTATGACATGCTGTTACTATGACAGCTCACTAGAAGAAGACCTGCTACCATCTTTGGCAGCCCTGGTAACCCTACTCCAAAAAGGATCAGCCCAAAAGGTTTTCCAGAATTCATCAAATCCATAAGCCCAAAGGGCAACTTCAGTTACTTATGCAAGGGACACTCATGAAAAAGCAGATCAAGACTTCAGCCTGTCAACTATAAGACAAGGTACATCCTACATAATATTTGCAATGAAACGGCTAGTTTGGTTTTGGTTGTTTGTGGTTTTTTTTAAGTTGTTGAACAAGATTGAGATTGACTTTGGTCAACACTCCCCCAAAGTCTACAAGCTGTAACTTCAGAAGCAGTGTACTCATGCTTACTGCCCGCCAGAGCATAGCCTCCCTGCTAAAGTTTCTCAATAATTAAACAAACTATCTGTTCAGTGGTAATCGGACCAATATGACTACTTAATATTACGTTCTCTATTTCACATTCAAACATACATGCCCAAGCCATCAACTGGCAGCAGCTACTACTAATCTAACCAGACTAGAAACAACAATTAAATCCCTCTTATCAGAACACTGTCTTCCATACAATTTTTTAAAGCTGTCTTTATTTTCTGGTTTATTTGTCATTAGCCTACAAGTTGTTTGTAAAATGATTCATGCACAAGGCAGTTGACTACAAAATACTCAAGAAAAAAACCTTGTAAATGCATTTGGAAGCTTTGACAGCTGCCTCACGGATGTTTTTATTTCTTGATAATGTCAGCTTACCACCTAGGCTCCAGAAATATCCAAAGACCTCATCCCTATTGTGCTAAGCACTATACAAACACATAATGAATCTGCAAGACTTTCTTCTAAGAGCTTATACATGAAATTGCAATCTTCACTGAACATCATGAGATACTTAAGGGCATACACCAAAGCTTTCTGTTATTTGTAACTCCTAATGTTTTAGGAGGATCCTAGAATATTTCAGCGCTATCACAATCATGGAGCTTAGAATGAGCGGCAAGAGCAATGTTTAAATCACAGGAAGCAATTTGGCTAGCCCTAATGATCTCAGATACCAAGTATTCCGCACAAAATACTTTGTATCCCAGCAACCCCCCAATTGCTGTTAAAATCTTAATCCTACAGCTTTACATCTGATATGAAAATTTGACCTTTTATAAATGTACATACTAATAACACCAGCTGAATAGTTTGAAAGGTGCAACAAAATTCAACCTATTCATATTCAGAAATTAACATTTTTCAAGTTACTAATTAAGGGCATTTTAAAAAACATGCAAGTGCACTGTATGGGCATGAACGTGCACACACATAGACACAAATACTTTTCAGTTCTAGCATTTGCGTGAGCCTTAAGCTAGCTCTATCACATAGTAACGATATCTGCAGAGATAAAGAGTGAACCTTTACAAAGAGAAAGCCTTTAATCAGTCTTCTAATCAGAGTCTGAACTAATGAGGAAAGTCTCAGTGCAATCGAGATAGCTCTTGCTTAACTGCATCTGACATTTTGGAATAGATTAGGTTCTAATGGTCTACGGTAGAGCTTTCTCTTTAGAAACCTTGGGATGTCATTAATAAATATTGGCCATCGTATAGGGACTCCACACCTCTGTAGTCGAGACAAAACATCTTATAGGAAATCACTGCCTACTGTGTCATGAACCACATCAGTGAAGCCAGGCGCAACATCCATCAAAGATTAAAAGAGCAGAAAACGAACACTGCTGTGACCAAACACTTGAAATCATGTGCTGACTGCCACAAACAATTAGAATTCAGCAGGGGTATTCTCAGGCATTCACAAATCATGACTGCAGGAGACCTCAGGAAATGGGGCCACGATTAACCCATCCTGCTATCCCCAGCAATAACAACAGGCTGTTACGTGGAAGAAGCCGCAAGCTTTCTTGTCACGAAAAAAGACTCATTTTTCCTAAAATCTCAGCTTTTGATCAGGATGTGAAGAATAGCCTCTTATACATGGAAACTTAAAGTTACAGAGAGCAGGAAATCTGACTTAATTCTCTGTTTTTTGAGCAAAGAGGGAGATCTGCATTAGGGTTCTCATCTGGCAGCAAGGGAAACAGCTCAAAGGCTGCAGGCTTCAAGTCTCAAAGAAAGGCAGCTGCTCTTGTCCACAGTGTCTCGCAACAATCTCAATGCACAGATTGAGCACCAATAGCCTCCATCAGTTAGGACCCAGCTTGTCCTTACAGGAAGACAGGCTGGACATGACATTTGCTGATTCTGGGTGGGTAAAGGAGAATGAAAAGCCCGTCTGAGCACCAGAGCATGTGAAAAATTGTACAAACTGTAGAATAAAGTTCTTAGGTTTGAACAATATTTGGCTCACACACACAGAAAAACCAAACCCAAAACCACCCACAAACAAACAAAAAAAAAACCCAAGGCCAAGCTATTTGGGGTATTATGCCCACAGACACACAAAAATTGTGGGAAAGCACCTCTTTTTTACTACTTTTTATTTTAAAAAGGGTCAGTTGAACTTAGTCCCATATTCTTAAATCTGCTGCAAGACTGCTTGAGATAACTGAGAATTGAACTTTCTCACCTGCCATTTGAAAAGGACTGGATTGGATTTTCATCAAAACAAAAAACTCAAAGGGCTGTAAGGGCTGGCCTTGGTGGCTAGCACAGCCCCACTGTCTCTCGAGTACCTGTACTGGCTCTTGCATTCACCTGGACACCACAAGCTCTGGTGCCCCCATTCAACCATCTCTCCCATAGCCTCTTTACACCTCCTTCACGTAGGCCCTTGGGCAATGCCCCAGTACCTTAAAGTCAAGTCTCACACATTTTAAGAGGGATCTCAGAGCTGGACAGGCACAAAAGCAACAAACACCATTGATGTCAGTGAGAGTTTTCAACTGCATGGTATCAACCAGCTGTTTGCAATAGCTCTTGCTAGAAGAAAAGATTGAATGCTGAGGAGAAATATATACAGAGATGTAGGAAAAGAATAATTAAATGCAGTAATTGGCTGTAGTGTAAAGGAAAATGGACAGGCTTCAACATGTCTCCTACACTGTGAAACACTTGGGCAAGTACAGGGTGGCCTGTTTTGAGAACTGCCAATAAACACATTCCAAGGATCTACACAAACTAGAAGATGACTAACTGGCAGACACGATTATAGTTTTATAGGATTTGCAGTTTATGGAGATAACTACTGTTTAGAGCTGTTATTCCTACAGTTCATTTATTTCTTTTCTAGGAGAGCATTTGATTTTCCATTTATATCCTTTCAGTTCTTTACAAGCCTGCTCACTGGGATGGAGGGAACACAGATCTTCCCAGCCCATAAAGAGTAACAGGTCTTCCAGGTTAGTCTCTCATGAGCCACCGGAGTGACATGAGAGACACTTGCCCTAATCAGGGAACAAGTATGATACATTGCAGAGTACTTGAGATAAGGCACCAAGACCTCACTAACTCATTTTCAGTTTTTACACTGCGCAGCACTGTGACTTGTTCTGATCATTGGCAACACACTACGCAGAGGCAGACCCTGGGACAAGGGCCAAAACCAGAGGAGGTGGCTCAAATCAGAATGGACTAAAATGGCAACTACCTTGATCATAGTTCTGCTAAATTCTTACTGGCTTAGCTGCTTATCTGTAGCCATTTTCATAAGCACCTTCTGAGTTATTGATTAGAGCCTGTTAACACAGCAGCAGGGAGATGGGACAGACACCAACAGTGAAGTCCTCCTACATGTATTATTGCTGCAGAAGGATCACAAAGGATCACTTTGGCACCTACACCTCCATTTCCTGACCAAATTTGGCAAACAGATGAACTGACCAATTTGCTCAGGTTGTTTATCCAAGAGGTACCTCTTCAGACTCTCCTGAACCTGCGATCCTGGCATAATAGACAGGCTCCAATATGCAGGTCAGTGGCATTTAAAGTTAAATTAAAAAAATAATTTAAATTATCTTTCTTAAAATAATTTTGTTTATACTTATGAATAACGCAGATGTTTCTGAAGTTATTACTTGGGCGAGTTGTGGTGAAAAAACCTATTGCGTTATCCAGAGGGAGTCAGAAAAGGAGAATGAACATCCATGCACACATTCCTTCCTAGCTGAGTAGAAGGAAAATAGAGTAAACATCCTTCTCAGATAGTAGGATTCACAGGATCTGGAGTCCAAACCAGGTTCCATTCAAATCAGTGAACAGATACCAGCAGACAGGAGTTTAATAAGACTTCAGATTATTCTTAATATCGATATACAAAGTGGTAGTACTGCATAATTGAGCCTGGTAAGCTAATAATTTCACTGCATGCAATATAGGAAAGGGACACAAATTTGGGACTTTCCAATTCATAAGCTCTCACTTCCATGCTCTCCAGATGTACCAAATGAAGACACAACACATTAAGACAGAAGATTTTGTATGCTGAACAAATTAGTGTTTCCCAGATTTGGCATGTAAATTTTGTCTCAAAGCTATAGCGGATAGCCACAAAGCTTGGGTATATAACCAAATTCTAAACTTCTAGGTTGTTCAGATAAAGTATTTTGTTTGGAGACAGCCTCCAACTGGAACCTCACTTTACATCGTCTCCCCCAGTTCAGTTAGACACGTCAACCTAGACGGTCAGGTTTTGTTAAGCTTTTCAACCTGTACACATTCATGTAATTTCAACTCCAATGACACAGCTGAGAGTGAACAACTCTGCAACAGATACATTTCTCTATTACTGGGAAAGATCACCATAGTTTTAACAAAGTGTTCTGAATGAAACAAGTATAGTAAAGAAAAAGCTGCATTAAGTATTTTCACTTTTTCAGATGGTTTAACAAAAACCTGTTTTTCAGTCTATTGGGATTTTTTCTTTTTCTTCCCTTCATATTTTTAGCAACAAAATGGAGGAAGAAAAAGTGGGGGGGGATTAGAGTTTATTCCCTTTCAGTGTCTGAGGGACTGGAATGGACCGAGGTCTTCAAAGTTCCGTTAGTCCCCAAACAATCTGTAAACACATACACATATTTTTATACGTTAACAACTCATTTTCTTCTCACATACAATCATTTCTCATCAATTATTGCCAACATGATTAAGATTTTTTGTTCTCCTGCCCAAAGCCATGTATCTCTTTTCTTGCAATCTAACATTACAGAGTGTATCAGGAATCCACTTCTGCTTCAGGAATATTCCAGAATTTATGGGAAGACACTACAGGACCTGTCTGCTATTCCTGAAAAATATCACTCTGTGCTTGGACCATCATCTTTCTGCAACAAACCAAGCCAACAAACCCACTTATGTATTGCTCAAAAGTCTTTAAACAGAAAACGTGACGTAAGTCTATTTAATCATAAAGAGAATAGAGAAAATTAATAGGCAGTTTATTTGCCATTTCTCTAAAACATGAAAATGTTGGGGGACGTTATACATTGTTGTTAGGCAGGTGGGAGAGGGTTGTTTTGTTGTTAGTTTTTTTGTTTGTTTGCGGGGGTTTGGGGGGGTTTTTTTGTTGTTTTTACACTGTGCAGGTAAGGTGTGGAACTCATTGCCACAAGGTATGGAACCTTGAAATGCATGAAAAAAAAAAAAAAAAAAAAAGAAGATAATCTATGGAAGAAAAAAAAAATAAAAATCAAGGACTATTAAACCTACAGACCCGCTCAGCTGCTCCTTGCTAAGCAGGAGAGAACATAGCAGGAGAACAGTTAATATATTTCTCTCATTCCTTCCTTAGCGTCCGTTACTGACCGCAGGGCTGGAAGGACCTCTGGTCTGCCCCAAGCAAGGCCATTCCTATCCAAACAGATGCCCCAATCCCAGCTGAAGCTGGGTTTAATTTCTCTTAACAGGGAAGCCGGCCCGCAGCCATAGCTCAAAACTGCTGAAATTCAAAGACTGTGTTCCAAGCCAAGGATTTCTTACATGCTGTTGAAGTAATGGAAAGGCCATATAAGCTAGAGAGTGTGAGGAAAATTCCCAGTACAATGTGCCTCTCCCTACATCTGCCTCAGGCTTTTAAAACTCATTTCCATAGTAATTTCCTTCTCAACTTGACATTGCTTTGCTCCTAGTTCAATGAATACCTCCCCTGTTTGGTGAAATTCCTGCTAGGATACAGGATGTGAGCGCTTAATACAGTTTGCATTCAAATTACATTTCTATGCCTTCTTCAGGATACATAGTTTTAAATTCCAAAGTACTGGTCAACACCTTAAAGAAAAACAAAATCGCTGAAGCAAAACACCACTTCCTGGAATACAGCATGAATTCTCAATTAGATTATAACTTAACCTGTGCCCATGCACATTTAGAGAGCAAACAAGGAGCTTTCCATGCACTGCACAAGAATCAAATCTCAAATGCTGTCCTTGCGCACAGACTGCTGAAGCCCAGCCATATCAACTTCTTCATGAATTCATAAACCAGGATCGTTCAGTTGTCGCCAGATGCATCAGGATGGATAGATTCTTGCAGCCAAAGCCACAACCTACTATTTCACAAGGCAATATAGCTCTCAGTGTTGGACAGGGATGTAAACCCACAACATTGCAACCTAAAAGAAATTAGACTTGCTCTGATCTCCCATAGACGCTGCACTTCTGCTTTGGACCTCAAACTTCTTTCTTGTAGAACAGCATTTGTTTCTAAAGGAGCCTGAGGACAGAGAAAAGCTTGCAGAAAACTATGGAAGCCAAGAAACACCTGGCAGGAGAAGAGGCCAAGTACCTGTTTGAGCATTAGCAAGAGAATGGAGACTGGGGGCTGCGAAGGACACTACCTGGAGCCAAAATGCCTCCTGTTCAGGAGTCCTTCAACAACCTGAGCCTGTTGTTCACTGCTCCACTTTGCTGCCACTCAGTCAGTTCCCAGCCTGCAGCTCTGAGTGCCCTCAGGTACCCCCAGGACTGGGATTGAATGGGCATGATGGAGTCTGTCTTACAACAAAAACTGTGCTAGCATATACTCTGGCTTCAGCACAAAACAGATGGCAATCACATTGCTTAGCATACACTGGAAGGTGTTTAGCGACTAGAAAAATCCAAAATCTTAAAAGAAAATAAAATGTTTGGGGCTCACTGACTGTGCTGAGATGATACAGAGAATGTAAGTGAAGTTTATGATGCTCTTGTCTTGAAGTCTATTTCTCAGAACTGTAGGATTTTTTTCCTAAGTAGTGTTGTGGTCACTACTCACACTATTGAACAATATGCCTGCTTATAAATAATATACTGAAAACAGTTATAAAGACTTCATGGAAGAAAAATATCTTGCATAAATGTACCCATTAAAGTGTCACATTTAGGGGATCTCAACCTATTACACTGAAGTCAATGAAAGTGCTGCCAAGCCTATCTTGAGACCAAGTGCAATTCCTTGGCTAAATGGTATATAAACTGCAAAGGAAAAGGATTTAAAAAAAGTTATCTATTTAAGCACTATAGCTACAAACAAAGAATAGAAAAACTTAAAACATATTCCCTCTCTTTCCTGCTCTAGTCTTGTTCCCCCTGTGCCTGCTGTGGTATTCATTTGATTACTGGAAGAGCTGATTCAGCTCATTAAACCAGCAAAAAAACATGCCAGCTAAGAAACAAACATGCAAATAGAACTCAGATTAAAAAAAAAAAACCAAAAACCAAACCAAACCAAAAAACAAAACCCAAAAAACAAACCCCAAAACCTCCTATAAAAGATCTTTTTGATTGGAAACTGGGTTTTGGACTAAGCACAACTTGAGAGTTTCTGCTTTCTGCAGATCATTTCAGGTTTGTCGAAAATGAAGACCATCTTCAAGTCAAATGACAGAAATTCAAAGAAAACATGGAAATCGACCCCAGAAGGGATAGAATAACACACTGTTCTGACCAGTGTTTCTACGAAAGTTTTCCTTCTCTTGTCTCCTAGAGCACACAGCTGAAAGGTTGCCAAGTCGCAAAGGCTGCTACGGCAGAGCACAGGCACAGGGATGAGTGGAACTATACAAAATCCAAGAGACATTGAGACGCTAAACAAACCCACACAGGGTTTTGTTAGGAACATCACTACCAACATCTTATCTTCTGAGTGAGAAATCCCATGCCACTTTCTATAGAACCTATTTTCCTGAAAGAAAGAAGCCCTACAATGATAAGAAATGTCTTGGGTTTTTTCCATGCCATATAGCAGACATATTTTTCCTGAACTTGATAGATTCCTGAAGAATGACAAGACTTATAAACATGTCGCATATAAGGATGTGTTGATTTGCTGGGCACTGCAGTCACTGTTAGCTGTGACTATAGGGCACAGGGAATGTGTCTCAAGTCAAGTATACACAACCTAATCGTTATGGCTGTGTGGGCCAATGTTCCATAGGAAGGAAGCTCTGTTGCAATGCAACACATTTAAAAGTGTCATGAGGAAATATTCCTCCTCCACAGGGGCATCTGGAGTGCAGTGCCATTTTTCCATGATAGATTCAGTGGCAGGATAAGTCTCCCAGTTGGAGGCACTGACATGTTTTTATCTGCCATTCTTCTTTATGCCTTCTCCCATTCTTTCCTAGCTAAACAAGGACATGTGAAGAGCCAGGATGTTAAAGTAAAAGGACTTAATGAAAACAGGGTTTTTTCCCTCCTATCCCATCTGCCACAGGCTCAGAATGAGATGTGGTAATGGAGGAACACAGAAAGGTCAGTTTTTTGGTTTGTGTGTATGTGGTTTGTGTTTTTTGTTTTTGTTGGTTTGTTGTTGTTGTGGGGTTTTTTTGTTGTTCTTCTAACGCTTCTGTAGTTGGAATAGCTTATAAAATAGTCTCAGGGGTCATAACTTAAGCATGTGCAGAACTGAGACAAACCAGTGGTTCATCTGGTCCAGAATCTCATCTCTGACAGCGGATAGTATTTGACACCTCCCAGGAAGGGGCCAAAAGTGAAAAAAATAAGAAATTATGAATGGTTAGTTAGTGGACTGCCTATCCTTAAGGAAAAAGTCCTTGCAAACCACTATTTAGACACTGGTCTCTGAACTCTGGGTCCCAGAATTAAAATATATAACAAGTAAGTGTATGTGCTTTTTTGGAATAGAGTTTGTAACTCCGCAAGTACTTAATGTTTTGAAAATAAGGGGAAACTAAAAAGTGCATATTACTACTCCTTTAGAGCTGCAGACAGCAGCAAAATGCTGGAAAGGCTGCGTAGGGGTATTTGTAAGTTCATCCCTGGGGCTGATCTAGGCACCTGGGATAATGACATATGAAATACAACAATAGTAAGTGGTGTGACTAGAAATACGCCAAGGAAAAGCACTTACAGCCCCACCCCATGCTACGAAGATGAGCAGGGTTGTTCCGTGACATTGTTATAACACTGTAACCGGGCTATATGTCTAAGGTTATATTCTTGTTAGAACACGATCAAGGTCCCAGCCGTACTGCATATTTTAATCATGCTGTAATTGCACCAGGGGACAACAGTAGGATAACCAGGTCCTAAGATACAGACATATCTGAGGTGGAGTCAGAGAGAGCAAGAGAATATCCAGAAGTAGAAAAGACAGCGCAGTTGAAGTGCCTTAGGGGAAAAGACTCGTGTCTGCCAGAAAGTCAGAATAAAATGGGGCTTGTACAGAAACCCCATGATGCATTTGTCAGTGCAGCAGTTTGATAGGTTTACTTGCAGGTATAAATTCATTAAAATTTGCTCTGGTTAAAAAATATGCCAAACAATATGCCTTGCAGTGGAAGCAAAACAAGTATGCCCTATAATAAGAATAGAGGACTGGTGAGACTTCTCAAAGTATGCATCAGAGACTTTTTGACTTTCCTTACTACAGTATTCCTCTGGAGAAACCCATGTTTCTACAGCTGGCTATTCCTTTAAAAGCACTGGATCAACCTTTACCCAATAGGCTGTTCCTAGTATATAGTGGTGCCACTCCTCTCAATGAAGCTGTTCTTGCAGAAAACGGGGCTGCAAAAGGGAGTCAAATCAACTAACATAGCTATGCTTAAAAAGGAAAAAAGAGAGAAAGAGAGAGGAAAAAAAACCCACAGGAAAAAAAAAAAAGAGCAAAAGAAAAAAGATAAAAAGGAAATAAAAAGAAAAACGATACAGAGATAAGAATTCGTATTATGCAGGCTAACAAGGTATCCCTTTGGAATCAGTGGAAGTTCTTCAGATGTTGAATCAGGCCAAATGTGCTTACTTTTATTGTGCTGAGGGTTTAACAGGTATCTTTATTCACTGTCACCTCTGTTGACCAGGTACTTACTCATTAACTGTTCTTCTTTATTTATGTATTTATCCTCACTCTAATAGCCAAAGATTCCAGATCTCCAGGTTCAATAAGAATTATAAATAGAGCTAATACATGACCAAACTACAGCCTTGAGAATTATCACCAAGTTTCAAAATATACAAAACATCAAGCAGGAAGGAGTAATGACATCTGATGTGCCTTCATGTAGCTTTTCATGTAATACACATACTATACAGCTACACAAAGAACTAAATCCAAGTAGTAATGTTATTTTTTTTTTATGTTAAATGTGCAAAAGTGGCCAACCTGATATAGCCATTCTTGTGGTGGTAAGCGGTATTTATCTGGATTTTAAAAGAATATTAATAAAAAAGCTCTTCACTTTACTGAACTTTCTTTGAACAAAACTACAAAGCAAGAAATAAAGATGAGAGACAATTCAGGGCACTCGACATCTCAGGTTTGTATTTTACAACAGGTACCAGAAACACAACCATCTCAGAAGAGCCACCCAGGGTTAACAAACACCCTAAGAAACATCTGAAAGGCAGTGAAGCCTCCAAGGAGTTCCTGGTAAGGCCTTTGCTTGTTCAGATGCAGACCCAGCTGAAGACCAGGACTCGGAAAAGTATTGCTATAGAGAAGTAAGCTACACGCAAACCATCTAGTAAGGTATCTAGCCTAAGACTGAAAGCAAGGGATTGCTCCCATCCTGAACTGCACCCAAGCAGAGTCAGCTTTTGCACTCTTAATATGAAGGCATTTCAGAGCAGGTGTCTTAAACCGCTCATGTCCAAAGAAAGATGTGTCAAAGCTCCCTCCTCAGCTGCCCATGTCAAAGTAGTGTAGAGTCTTTCCCCATATTGGACAACCTTTAAAAAAAACCCGTATCAGCTAAACCACCCCAAATTTCAGACTGCTTAGCCAAAGATTGTCTGAATGAGCCAGGTCTCTTTGGCAAGTAAAAACTGGGCTGTTTGTCTTGCAACACCACCCTTTCTTGAAGCAATTAGCCATTTCCAAAACTTTTGCCTGTTCCAGCACAGCATATGAGGGCAGCCATCTTAGAGGATGTAAAAGTCGCATCTGGGAGAACCCAGAAAAAAGTAGAGTTATTCAAAAAGGTGAGCTATCATCCTATATACCAGAATCCCATTGCAATACTGGATAGGAAACAGACAATTCCTTAAAATGAAGGGCAGAGGAAAAGAAATAAAAAATAAAAATCCAGCCTGTGGCCAGAGCTGCACCTCTTTGTGTTGGTTGGAGCAGTCTGCAGCCACCTTTATCTTGAATGCCAAGGTGTGGCTCATGTAGCTAGCACGCCCTAACATGCAATGCACATCTAGATTTGAGCATGTTCTTATCAGATCAAAATGGAGCACTGCTTGCTGGGACGCGTAGTCTCTGAGGGCCACATCTCTTTATAAAAAGACAGAGGGCCACAGGGCTCATCACAGAACACTGCAGATCGCATGTGGTCCTCCCACGCTTAGTTTGCAACATCACACACTGCCAGAAGAAAGATCAGATTTGGAATCTGGGCTGCCAAGGCAACAAAGACTGAAAATGTTACGAAGACAGATTTCTCAGCTTAGGCAATATAGAGAAAGAAAAGACCTGAGATAAGCAGGTCCTCCAGCAGGTACATTGCACTTGTCCTTTTTCCCCCCCACAAACTAACAAAGCAATAGCCATGTCTATCATTGCAATCAGCACTGACATAGCACAAAAAAAGAAGGATGGGGAAATATCTTTGCTCCCTGGAAAAGCAAGTTGTTGATAGCCATTTGGTCATCTCATCTTTTCACAACTAAAGAGCTTAATATCACCAGTCCAGAACACTGGAGACCTGTGTCTGCCAGTCCTCTTGGTCATACTTGCATCTCAACTCCTGCTTCTCCAAGTAAGCAGGGCCATCACTTCAGCTCAACAAATGGCAGTATCAAGTTTGGGTGTGGGGTTTTTTTTGTTGTCGTTGGTTTTGTTTGTTTTTAAACAAATCTCTTAAGAGTTAGATTACATTTTACATCGATAGAGTAACAGCTTTTGGGATACCTTACTTGAGATGGCATAGGGCTTTTTACTTGTTTTGTGAATAAGAGAATAGAAATACCTAGGGAAAGCTTGGTATGAAGCTGTTTCTCAGCAATCATTGTTTAATTGTTTAATTTCCCTTGAAATGCAAAATTTGGAAACTATTCTCCTTGTCACTTACTTGAAAAGGCAATGACTTTCCCCAGTATACCTGGCATTAATGTGACTCTTGAACCACAGGCATCATACAAAAAAAACCCAAACAAAATCAGGACTTTGCAAACTAAAAACAGCAAGAGAGTTTTTCCATGTATACTACAGTCCTACTTTTCCCTTTAGTTCATCTCCTGGCCTCCTCAGTTTCACCACCCCTTCTCCTGCCTGTGCTTTCACAGAGTTTTAGAACTAGAAGAGGTCATTAGGAGCCAGTTGATCTGCCTGCATCTGTAACATAAGCCAGAGTATTCTGCTCTTCACTTGCACTTTTCCTTCTCTATCGTGACTGTCACTCTCATCTGCCTGCCTGTTCAGGCAGCCTTGTCAGCTAAGAGGAATCATTTTCATTTGGCTAATGACACCCACTCCCAGAAAAAGCGCACCAGACCAACAACAACAACAAAAAAATTCATTCACAGCTGCTTTCTTAAAATATTTTGACATACTAGAAAAGGAAAGTCCAGGAAATATGATAAATATAATGTAGTATAACACAGGTTATCATAATCATCAGCATAGTCAATGAATTTACAGTGTCACTTAAGAAATCTAGCAGAAAAACTCATCAAATAGGTGTCTATCACCCCATAATAACTGCAAGTGTGTCAGATATACATCTAGGAACAAAAATTAGAAGCACTATCCCTATTACTTTTGGGCTGGATTCCACAAACATACAATTTGTGATCAATTTTACGAGTTATATTCATTTACCAGTATGAAAGAAACTTCAGTCCCATTAATAGTCATAGATGTGAGTAAAATGTCTATTGCTACTTAATAATCAGACAGTTGAGGGAGAAGAGAAAAACCTGTGTGGAGACGCCCACCATGCAATGAAATAAGAATAGTCACATCTATGTCACATACGCAGCATATGCAATTTTTCCCCCAGTTTCTCAGATTAGAAATGCTAAAACAAACATTAGCATGTACTCCTAATTTGACTCCAGCCTGGTGGGCTATCCTAGTTGGTAATTGCCAGTTCAGCGTTGCCCAAGGGGGAAGAATTAAGTTGTATTTGTCAGGTCCCTGATAACAAGAAAAATTTAAAGATACCGTACAGAGCTACTGTGCATTCCTACTTTGCCAAGTCCAGTCTCCTCAAAAAAATACAAAAGAACAACAGGAACATAGCCACTCAGAAACTATTTTTTCCAAGAAGCTGGTTAAGTGAATGAGTCACAAAAACACTGACTAGCATCTCCATTTCATTTACCTCCATTACTCCAGGAGCTCTTTGTTACACATGCAAGCCAGAGATCAGCAGCCACGAGAACTTGTTGGCTCCTTCCCTGTATGATCTCATTTCTGGTCCAGAAGGTACAGCTAAGCAGCACCAGATGGCCATTGGAGGCCATCCAGGCATACATCAAGGTAGCTTCAGCCGATCCCCACAGACAATCAAGAGTTTGCTCTGGAGGAGAGGAAGGCAGAAGGAAGAAGGATGAATGCTAGCATGAAGGGCCACTACAAGAAAAGCCAGTCAGCCTACATCAAAAAGGACTGCCTAAATCATACTAACTTCAATTCAGTTGTAAAACTAACAAGTTCCTAACTATTTACCACTAAATCTCATCCCTCAGCAAATGGCATCTGATTGCAAGCACACCAGACAGTCCAAAACAGCTTCCAATTGAAACATACCTGCACTGTGCTTTGCATCTACATTTTACACTGTTCACATGACAGCAAAGTTTGATTACCACCTCTCTGCTGCACCATTAGTTCATACCAACACTTTAGAAGGCTCAAGACAAGATTTTATGTATACATAACTATAATGCGCTCAAGTCTTTGTTAAGATGTGGTCATTTCTGATGAGATGTGGAAGACATTGCACATGCTTTTAACACCACACTGTACCAAAAACTTCAGGGGAAGTTTTGGTAGAGAGAATGAGCAAACTGACCAGGAACTGAGCCAGAAGAGCAAGCGCTCTCTTTCCTAGTGCTCTGCATGCGCCCTATTGAATGGCCCAGCATCCCTCAGCATCACAATTACACGCAGTTTATAGCTTTTAGGAAAGATAAATTACAAGCAAAACTATTTACGGCATTCAAGTTAACTCATGTAAGGCTCTCTCAAGAGTGTTTGTGCTGCTATGCAGCTATTTATGTGACTGAAATGCACACAGATTCTTCTAGAAAGAGTTTTTTAAATTTATGAAAGAAACCTATTAATTAGTACTTCCTAATTAAAACTTTCTCTATAGCAAGTAAGTCGTTTCTAGAAGCGAAGCCCTGATGCAGAATATCCATATAGTAACAAAAAGCTCGGCTGTGCACCTAATGCTTTACAAGTATTAAGGCCAGTAAGGCAGAAATTCTTTTCTATAAGCTAGTGATCGACATTAAAAATTCAGCACTTAACAGTGCACCAGTTACCCAGTGGAATAAGACAGAACAGTTATTTCTAAGAGCAAAGGAAAAACATGGTGTCTATTATCATTTCTCAAAAGGATGCTATTAAAATGCTTTTCTACATGCTTCTATAAATGCAGCAGCAGATAAATTTCTTAAATTTTGTAGCAAAATCCCATGTTCTGTACTTGTGTAACAAACACTAATTGAATTTCTTTTAAGTTACTACAATTGTTCATCTTTTCAGATTGGTAATTGTAAACGAAACACCACCTGTAAATGCCTACAAAAATAAAGATTAATTAGATGGCTATGGATAAAGATTACCAGTGTGGAAATCACAAGTTACCTTCCATATTTATTAATTTCTAAAGGCTTTCTTTGGATTATTGGGTTTTGTTTTTCCTGTTTAGAAGCATACCTAATTTACGCAGCATTTCATTATTTTCCCTGCCATAGCTTTTCTGCTGAAGATGATGAGCTATGTACCCAAAATAGCATCCTAGTGTTAGGTCTCCTGCCACGTACAGTTGTAAAGAAAGGTCTAGCACTCCAGGAGAGCAGGGCCGGTGATAAAGCTCCCAGCAGCAGTGATGTTCTTCCAGACAGCACTTCCAAGGCTATCTCTGTAGGGATTGAACATGATGCCCTTCTGGAGGAACAAAAAGGTAAGTCACTGCTGCATGTTTGTTCTATGAAAGGAATTTATAATTACTGCTTTTGTTTAAGCCATGGAGGCTAGTGTGATATTTTTAGTAGGAGTCCTGGGAATTTGAGGAACTGTTTTTAACTTGTGTGTAGAGGGAAAGGGGGTTGGGGATTCATTTCTGTATGTTCACATGTGCCAGATATTGTTGAAAAAGCAGGAAAATCAAGAGGACTAGAACTCCTTTATATACCCTGTACATACACATCTTTATATATTCCAATATTTCCATCAGCACAGAAGTGAAATCTCCCTAGTGAGATCTCACCTGGAGTACTGCGTCCAGCTCTGGAGTTCTCAGCACAGTAAAGGCATGGACCTGTTGGAGCGGGTCCAGAGGAGGGTCACAAAAATGATCAGAGGGCTGGAGCACCTCTCCTATGAAGACAGGCTGAGAGACTTGGGGCTGTTCAGCCTGGAGAAGAGAAGACTCCAGGGAGACCATATCGTGGCCTTTCAGTACTTAAAGGGGACTTATAAAAACCATGGGGACAGACTTTTTAAGTAGGGCCTGTTGTGACAGGACAAGGGGTAATGGTTTTAAACTAAAAGAGGGTAGATTTAGACTAGATACAAGGAAGAAATTTTTAATTATGAGGGTGGTGAAACACTGGAACAGATTGCCCAGAGAGGTGGTAGATGCTGCATCCCTGGGAACATTCAAGGTCAGGTTGGATGGATCTCTGAGCAACCTGATCTAGTTGAAGATGTCCCTGCTCACTGATGACTAGATGACCTTTAAAGGTTCCTTCCAACCCAAACCATTCTCTGATTCTATGTAGTAGGACAATCTAGTCGAGGATTTGGGTTTTTCCCTCTTTCCAGTGCACAAGGCAAGGGTATCCCAGCCCCCAGCTTCAGCTCAGTTCTGGATCCCCTCTCTGTCAGAATTCAAATGCAGCAGACCTGCCTGATCCCCAGATCAAAATGCATCTTGCACACAGTGAGACCATAAATGGGCCCATTGCTACAGGCCGTCACGTCCCAGGTAAGATACCTGGCACTTTTGGTGTGGAAGAAAGAGTATTGCGTGAGAAGCAGGAAGCCTGGAAGCCAGCAGGGCTTTCATCCACATAGTGGACGAAAGCAGGGCTGATAAAAGCTGCCACATTCACTGCAAACTGTGTAAAACTCTGGCACAGAAACTGATTGCACACCTTATGCTCAACGTGCAGGGCTCGGCAAATCTTGGCAAGAACGCTAATAACTCACTGAGGAAAAAAAACAGAAAAAAAAAGGTAAGTGGTAGAACTAAACTCCAAAGATTTTCCGTAAGAAAGTTACACGCAGCAAAGCCACCACATTCAGTGCAGCAGGCGGGTGTTTTGTTACATGCCTAAAAAATATATGCTCTTGTCAATTGGCAGCTTTGGATTCCATGCCAGGCTCACCCCCAAAAGGAATGGTCAGTTAGTATCCATCCCAGAAGCCACTCACACACCAGAAAGAAGAGAGACTGAAGAAATATACCTCAACTCGGAAAGTTTAGAGAAGTGGCAGAAGGGCATGGAAAATCCAAATAAAAGCTCCTATTTTGTAGGCTACTTCTAATTTGTATAAATATTCAGGAGTTTCACTCCTGTGTATCACTGTATCAATGAAAATATCCTGTACATGAGGTTTGGAACTGAGCACCCAATTGTGATACAGAGTCGCATTTTGGTAGTCCTTGCTGAAAAAGACCAAACCTCAACCTAAAGGAAAATAATTCGTACTTTTGGAAAGACCTATCAACAGGGATTTAGTTTTGTGCTACAGATCACCCAGCCCTTTTCAGCCTCATCACTCTCTGAATTACCAGATGACAATGTAAACAATTATTTTAAGTGCTTCTAAGAATGCGAGAATCCTTTCTCTAAAAAAATGCTTCTGCTTTGATAATACGGATTGCTAACACTGCTTGTTTTTATGTTCTCAAGAATATTATAAAAGCACTTCACTAGGCAGCCTCATCATGGTTCCTGATGATAAAGTAGTGTGTCCATTACTATAGGAGTCTGTCCTTAATTCAGATATTCCTGTTCTGTTCAGCTTCTATCCAGATGAAGGTCAACACTAACGATCCAAAGATTACTTCTCTTTTCACATGGGTAACTCTGAAATTTCAGACAGTCTTGAAAAACTGAAGAACAGGACCCAGTCAACATTTTTCTCACCGGGACAGAATCCCTTCTGCTCAGTCAGTCATTCCTGCCAACGTCTGCAGAACAAGCTCACTTGTCCCAAACAACAGGAAAGATTGCAGCACAGCTATGGAGGGGTTGGGGATATTGTATGCTGATGAGCATCAAAGCTGCCTTGGAATTTGCCAACTGTAAACCATGTGTTCCTTTCCCTTGCAGAGTCTCAAAAAAGGAAGAGGCAGCTAGTTTGTAATCCGCTCAGGTATTTCTGCTATGCGTCTCAGCTAGCCAACACGAATCATCTTCTGACAGACAAGTTATGCAATCTCCAGAAAAGTACATTGCAGGCTAGTTTATGGGAAAGGAGTAGGTCTTGTTTCTGGTAAGGCCATCATGTACACAAAATGATGTCCAAGAGTGACAAACACAAACAATAGCAGCAACAAACAGAACTTGTACCTCCAAGAAATCTCTTAGGAATAAACAGGAAGCGTGTTAGGACTCAATGACATGCAGCACGGCTAGTGATTATTGGTGCAGCACCACAGTCAATGCAGTTTGAGTTTGGGAAGCTTTAAGAGGAAGATTACTGCAGAAGCATGTGGCTTCATAATTAGACACGTGGGCCAGATTGCCTGACCAAAGCCCACTTTGGGTATGACAGCCATATAAACTGCAGGTCAGGCCGCGCTGACCTAAGAGCCTTCTGGACTCTCCGCAGGACACAGCACAAGCCAGAAACTCTCCAGCCCTTCAGTCCCTCCTCATTCTCCTAATGCCCTCTGCAAAAGCCAGGGCACATTCAAACTGCTACTGCACTACAGCTCTACCCTCAGAAGCTGCAGGCAAGCCGGCAGAGATGAGGCAGCACTGCCTTACAGAGTATCAATCAACTCCTAGACAATCTATAAGACAACAATAGAAAAAAAGGTAAAAAAAATATTCTCCCCACTTCTTTCCTTTCCTGATATTGTGCACTATCCTGTTACTGCAATGATGCATTCTCTACACTGCCTTTTTTTATTGGTAAAAGTTGCCCTGAGCTTTAACAGCCCAAGACAGGTCAGGTCACAGCAAAGCCAGCTGCCAGCAAAAATTATGTTTTCTCTAATTGTGCATTTTTCAAACTTGATCTGGTACCTAAACTTCAACTGTGACTTTCATTTTTCTTGTGTCACTTGCAGTAACAAAGGTCTCAAAGGTCAAATTATGCCTCCAGTTACACACGTACAGCTCCACAGAGCTCATATTCCCCCACCCCCCCCAAATAATACAGGGGAAAACTCAGTGGGGGTAGGGGAAATGGCCTAGTGTAACAAGCAGTTCTTTGTTACTTTCTTAAGAAATGTGCAAAGCTGGCAGTCAGAAAGCCTATTTTAACTAAGTTTCTTACAAGACGGTTCACTAATTTTGCTATGACTCAAACAAAATTTTACAGTCAGTGACAGTCAATGTTTCCACAACTCACACATGACTTTGTACATCTGTGTTTCCTGGGCATAGATGCATATGAAGGATAAACTTTGCCTAGCTTTTTTTTTATTCCATACAGAAGGGAAACTCTTCTGCCCCTGCAGCACCAACTTGAGCTTTGTGCTTCTCAGTCAGTCTTGCTCTAGAGGCCTGACGCCACACACAGGGAAGAAGCGGGCTTGAAGTGGATGAGTATTGCCTTCCCTGGGGTCTGCTGAAAACAACTTAACCTTCATCTGCAATCAGGGACATCCTCATGAAGAATTACTCTCCCAGAGCCTCTTCCAGTGGGTTTCAGAAGCAAAGAGCAGCTGTACATCTCCAATATTTGATATGAGGGCCTTATATGAGCTACAAACCAGCAACGCAGTTAATCACGGGACACTTTTCTGGATACAATGGAGCATCCTTTAAATTCCTTTACAACAAAGGAATTCAGAGTAAAACCAGAGATGTTCTTCTCACCCTAAGCATGAGCATCTCAGCTCATTTCTGTTGCATGGATGTAGTCAGGCACATGACTGGGAAACACACTGGTAGCCTTGCTCAAACCTATTAGCATGCAGTCAGCCTTCCTCTAGGCTGCGCAGGATGAGAACATATGCTGTAATTGCATTTGGGGGAAAGAACTGTAGTTCAGATCAAAATATATTGCCCAGAAAGCCAAACATATCCTGGGCTGCATCAAAAGAAGTGTGTCGAGGGACAGATTCTCCCCCTCTGCTCCACTCTGGTGAGACCCCCCCTGGAGTACTGGGTCCAGCTCTGGAGCACCCAACATAAGAAGGACATGGACCTGTTGGAGTGAGTCCAGAGGAAGGCCACGAAGATGATCAGAGGGCTGGAGCACCTCAGGCTGAGACAGTTGGGGTTGTTCAGCCTGGAGAAGAGAAGGCTCTGGGGAGACCTTATAATGGCCTTTCAATACTTAAAGGGGGCTTATAAGAAAAATTGGGAGGGTCTCTTTATCAGGGAGTGTAGTGATAGGACAACGGGTAATGGTTTTAAACCGAAAGAGGAGAGATCTAGATTAGGTATTAGGAAGAAATTCTTTACTGTGAGGGTGGTGAGGCACTGGAACAGGTTGCCCAGAGAAGTTGTGGATGCCCCATCCCTGGAAGTGTTCAAGGCCAGGCTGGATGGGGCTTTGAGCAACCTGGTCTAGTGGGAGGTGTCCCTGCCCATGGCAGGGGTTGGAACTCCATGATCTTTAAGGTCCCTTCCAACTCTAACCATTCTATGATTCTGTGATATACATCTTGTTGTGAAAAATTATGTTCCAAGTTAAAACTATTACAAAAAAGACCAAGCTTTGTTAAGGTAGCCTAAAACCAGCAAGAAAACCCCATGAAATCTGCTAGCAATATTTAGTTAGCAGAACACCTGTGAAAAATGTTTAAGGAAGAGGCTATGTAGGGTTTCAAACAGTTCTCTTCAGCAAACAGGGAAAATAATTCTAGCACAGTGTTAAAGGTGTCCCCTTCAGTAAGAAACGTCACATAGGTGAATCTTTAAAAACACATGAATGCAAACTGCATTAGCTATTTATTCTAAAAATAAAGCTTCAAGTAACACCAAAGTTTGCCAAAGTAATACTGCTGCTAGCATTTAAACAATTTTGAACCATTATTAAAGCTAAAGGTGTCTCACCCTCTGTTAAAATTATTAGGGATGAATGTTATTTTGCAGACAGCATTAGTGTTGCAGGATGTTGATTGAGACTATCAAAAAAGAGACAGATCTTTGTCAGATGTCTGGTCACAGAAGTTAAGATTTCCTAAAACCACTAAAATATTTTTAAATCATAGCAATAAACTATAACAGAGTGTTCCTTACTAAGCTACTGGGATGTAATCCCAAGTAGAAAACCTGCTTTGGACTACAGTGGGAATTGGGTTTGACCCTTGATGTTCTGAAAGGCAAAAATAAAAAGCAAAAACATTTTCTCTGATCACTTGTTAAGACACATCTTTAGTAATTACATTAAACTGTAACTTATGCATTTTCAAGTATTATGTGCACATGAATAGTGACAGCAGGGCTAGGTAAAGCATACTTCCAGGAGAAGCAATCCGGAGGAAACCAGTAAGATAAAAGGGATAGGAAAGCAACATTAATGGATTTTTTTCCATCTCTCCTTTACAAATTTCACCAGACTATGCAAACGGAAATTTCTCAAAGGCTTATAACCTGACTAAATTTGAGGGACTTTTCATAGGAACAGAATGAGGCACACTAACAATAAAAAAAATGCCCCTTATTCATCAAAAGATGTCAGGTATCTACTCCAAACCACAAACACATTTCAGCTTTGAAAGAAACTATTCTAAATTTTTCTCTATGTTTACTGTCAGAGACAACAGAATCAGTTTTAGACACTGAAAAAATTACAAGCCTGTAAACCCAAGGTTCTAGTAATTTCCAGTTATAAGCATTATTCCTTTAAGTTCCATAACAGCCAATGAAATCCCCCAGGTATACCAAGCTTTCAAGAATCCAGAACTTAAATAAGGAAATAATTTAAATAATTTTGGAATGCTTTTTATTTGCTAACTTGTATTTTAAAATGTTAAAAGTTGTATTTCAGATCTTTCCCCAAAACTACCGAAGCAGATCAAAAAACAACAAAGATGGAACTCAGCATTCCCATAATCATTTAAAATCAAGAATTTTAAGGGGAATATTTAATGTGGTAAGATGTGATAGTATACAAATAACTGACTGGAATACTCTTAAGAGTTGTGTATAGTTCACATTTACTTCTTCATTATCAGATTTTTCTAGAAAGCAGTCCTTGTTCTGAGAGAGAAAGTTTACACTTATTATACTATTTGTCAATTAAATCATATCTTAAAACCCAGTAATTAATGAAAAATAAGAATGGACAGCCTCCAGTGCACCTAAACTTAAACTCTACAATCAACAATTAACATTAATTAATTATTTTTCTTTCCACAAATGTTTGTTCCCAGGTTCCCACTTTAATATGCTGTTCAAATCATCTCACTCCTACAATCCTTTTAAGCACAATTATAAAAAACCCCACAAATATTTTCACCAAAACCAGAGAAGTTAAACATTACAAGCTCAGGAACAACTGAAATACATAAGGCAGCATTTAAATACTTATTTTCTCATCAGGCAATTTATTCTTTAAATCCAAATGATGGTGATTATTTTTGGAGAGCAAGAAAAGGCCCAAAATGGTTTCCCTTGCAGCAGCTATTGCTAACTCAATACACGTCTTCATTCCAAGTTACCATAGACACTGCAACCAAAGACTATAAAAAAATCTCCAAACTCCACTTTGAGATCGTTCACCAGAATGTAGCTTTCTCTAATCTTAACTCCCAGGGCAAAATCCTGGCCTCAGTGAACTCAATGGCAAAACTTTCAAGTAGCCCACCAGAGACCTTTTGAAGCCAGTTACCTCTGCACCAGCTCCTCTTTGAAATGCGCTTTTCTTAAGCAACATTTGCCCCAGCCAACACTCACCTCTTTGTGGGACTGAAATAGTTCAGCTGTTCCCGGCTGTCTCTGTCGAGTTAGTCCTCTTAACGTTGCATGTGTTAACAATCCATTCGCACACACGTTCCCTTCAGACTACACCAATGGCTGTATTAGTGTCTAGCACCCCGGGGATGACACTGCACACCTCAGTGACACACCTGTCGTTCGGAGTTCTTGCTTCATCTAAGCAAATTTTCCCCGCAAACAAGCGCCCAACTCTTGTGCAAGTCTGTCTCCTCTTTTACCTGCGCTTCAGAGGAGAGTCCAACTGAAGCAGGTTCTTTCACTGTTCATATGTCACCATACTTTCCCCAGTCCCCTGAAGTGAGACATTCCTGTCATCTCAATTTACCTTCATGTATGTTTGTCTGCAGATCTCAGCCACGTTGGACCATGGGCAGCTTTTCAGTACTGAATAGAAGGCAAGTCCTCGGTGGGGGGCTTTCCACACTCTCTTCTACAGCAAGAAGCCACTCAGTTCCTGCAGGATTCAAAGACACCTGCAAAAGCAAGAATGTTTCCATTAGTGAAAAGCTCCTTAAAAATGAAAGAGCCTTTCCTGTAATGGTCCCAACATTGAAGGGTCTTCAATGTCACATCTTAGAAGTTATGGAGAGTGGACAGATAGTACTTTCTGCCTTCAGATACTACATCCATTAACTTCTTAGGATGACACCCATCCCTGAGACAATGATTCTAATGATATTCTTATAGTTTAGTAATTTCATAGAAGTGAAGACAGAAAGGAATCTGATTTTTATGTCAAACTACATCAAAAACAGTGATGTTGACTATTAACATGTTGATTATATCAATATTTCAACTGAGAAAAAAAAAATCCTAACACATTTGTCAAGGAATAACAGACTAAGCTAGAGTCAGCAGTTTAAAATGGCTGGCACGCAGGTCAGTCACAGCCTAAATAAAGATTTTCTTCAAAGTTGGAATAAGAAAGCCTTTCCAATTTTATTTATAATTTTTAAGTATTCAGAAACAGACTCTACTGAAGAACAGCGAAGGGTAGGGTTTTTTGTCCATTCTAGCAAAGAGATTCACAAGAGATTTATGATGGTTTTTTTAAGAACAAGTAAAAATCATCAGGTCACAGATGCCAAGTTGCCCTCTTACTGCAAAAATGTGAATGCTACCAGTCTACAAAATATCAAGAATTTCCTCATTGTACCACATATAAGGCAAAGTCTTTATATTTATTGTTATAGGACAATCAGCTACAGGGCCCTCTAGTATTTTAGAGCAAAAGCACATGAAATTTTTAGCAGTCATCCTCCAGAGGGAAATTTCAAGGTGACTAGAACAGTCCTTTATATGGATAAAAATATGCTTATAATTAGAACAGGCTTCTTATATGATCATTTTGCATTTCTTATTCATGTTAGTAGATTGCAGAAAAGGTATAGGTACTTAAAAAGACACAAAACTGTAATTGATGTTATTTTACTTGTGTATTATAAAGAAACAACCTACATCATCCTGTTTAGAACTAAAAAGCTACACTGCCTCCTTGAAAGTCTGAGTGACTATGGGGAGCTATTAATTAGTAAGTAGGTAAAAACCACATGCAAAGTTCACGAGTTATTCCTGAGTTTCACAGCAGCACTGGAAGATTATCACACAAGATGCAGCAAATGAGGTTATGCAAGAATTTGAGAAGTGAGGATGTCTCAGATGAAAGGGGTAAGGGCAAGCTCTGGTCCGTGGAATGTCATGTTAAAATTGACTATCTAGAGTTTTGAGTCATTTCTACAGGAGTTTGTGACTGTGACCCTGCTCTTGGTGCAGCCACTATCTTAACTATGGAGTCTACCTGTCTAAGTACACTCGGGCAGCCACTAACAGGGGTCAGCTGGAGATAGCTGCTTTCCCTCAGCTGATAACCCAATGTCCCAGTTCAGTCACACCACGGAGAAACACAGAAGATGCATCCTACCCCCTACATTGCCTGCATACACAGGAGAGAGGGGGCAGACCCTCCACAGAGTTCTGATATGCGATTTTTATTTCAGCAATGTGAAGTTAGCCAGACCCTGGCCCGTCTGATCCCTGAGCCTACCACATTATTACTGCCTCTGCTTCATTAAAGCAGTCTAAGATCTAAATGGAACTATCCTGTCTTTGGGTATTATTTGCATATTAGTAAGTTTGTGTACCTGGGAACTGGCACTGTCCCCTTTCCAGAAGAGAGAAATGTTTCTGGGGCTGTCAGTCTAGCTTGCTTGCTTGTTTTGTTTTTGGTTTTGGTTTATTTGTTTTAAACAATAATGCTATTAGAACTGTATGCAGAGACAAAGAAAACTATATATATTCTGATCAAGATGCTCTCAATTTCATTGCAGGAGACTCTGAATTACCTTTTGAAACTGAAGCCAATCTTTACAGATATTCACATGAAACCTCTTTGACTGAAGAAACGAATAATAAGGTACAAGCTGTATCGTCTAATAAAATTTAGTATGAAGAAATACATAAAACATTTATGGGAAAACATAAGCATATATTACATTAAGTGGGTTGGTAATTAGCAGACCTTGAGAAGGGCTTGCAGGCCCAAAACTTACCTATTCTCCCTCCTCCCAGTTATGTCAATTCTATATTTTTTCTAGACTACTCTGGTCATTCCCCCCACATACACCCCTTTGTGGTTTGTACAAATATCCAGATTAAACCCTACTCTGTCACATTCAGTAGGGAATTAAATTTTCAGTGAACTAGCAGTAATAGGCAGTCCCAAAGACACAGGATGCAATGACCACTGAGTCTCATCTGAGAAGGCAGGTTTTTTCTATTAAAACTTGAGAACCAGCATCCAGCCAGATTAAACCGAGGGAGAAATGCAGTATACCAGGCAGGGAAACACAAGTTAAGGTAGAAGTTTAAATACGAAAGCTTACATTGGAAGGTGTGCATGATCTTACATAAGGGTTACAAGATGGAAACTAGTCTAATTTACTGTGGAGGATAAAAAAGGGGACAGAGCATCAATAGTCTCTATTTAGGCTACATCCCTATTTTGCCTTGGGCTTGCTTTACACACCTGCAATTTAAAAAAATATAACGAAGCTGTTGAAATCAAGCATATGAAACACCTCAGTTTTGCTGCAAACCTTCTGATACATCAGCCATTATCATGTTCAGCACAGGACAGAATTCTCAGACTGTGAAGGGAATCTTTCTGCTCTCACTGTTTAGCTGTCTCCTTCCTGGGGCCTCACTTGGTCTCCCGATTTACTAAAATAAAGGCTGTTTAGTAACAGTGGGAAGATTATTCCTATCAGTCACTGTTCAGTCCAGGTCCTCAATAAAGTGTTACTGGCAAGGCTGCAAAACCTTAGAGCACAAGCTGAGGTTTCAGGATCCAGTTGCCTCAACGCATGTCTTGTGTAAAGAGATGCAAACAAGAAAGCCTCATATCTGAGCTGGCAACAAGACACCTCAAACTTGGGAGCAATGCTTGAAAAAGAAAACAGTTTTAAGAGAAGTATCTCATAAAAGCAGGTATTTCTCTCCTCACACAGTCCCACCCACTTAAATTATCATCACCGTGAACTGCAGAACTTTCTAACAGAGCAAATAATTGAATGACAGCAGAAGGGTGGGGGGGTTATTTATTTATGCATTTATTTTTTATTACAGGAAGTTCCTGGAATGCAGGCCAGGCAGTCATTTCGATCTAGCAAAAAAATGGTGGGTAAACAGCTACTGGAAGATTTTTCAGGACTTATGAAAGCAACTGTCCTCTGCAAGAGTTAGATTACAAGGAAGAGGACACCATCCTCAATGCCGCAGCAAGAAAACATGACTGGGGTCACTGTCCCTCCAGCCTAATACATAAGTCTGTCACTTTGCCATCAAAAATCAGTGACTGCAGACATAACCACTGTCCTGGACCCGCATATTGCACAAAGTCATCCATAAAATTACTCATGTGCATAAGTAGTCCCACATGGTTCAGTGGGTCTCATTACGTAAGTGTTAGCAGGGGTCTTAGGTCAGGATACTGCATTCCTTAAACCAGACAGATTCCCATTGAAGTGATTAGGAGCGCTTCATTTGCCAAGTAGAAAGAATTCCACAGGTATTTGTTTGAAGTGTGATACAAATTTACTTTGGCCACATTTCCACCTTTCTTTAATGTTTGCAGGAAAAAGCTATTTCAGTGCACGGGTATTACTGACCGAAGCAAATGTCAGATTCATATTCACAGGTATTTGCACTAGAAGTCTGGGTACGCTGCTAGCGCAACACACATTGGTTATCTGAGCAAATCATAACAAAGCAACAGCTCAAATTTCTTTCTCACGCACACATTTATTGATTCCTGAGAGCACGTGAGATTTTTGTTAATTTTTATACACACGAAGAAAGCATTGCCCGTTTGCAACTGAAAGACGAGCTACATTCAGTGCCAGGTAAATCATTTGGTTTGAGCAGTGAGCAAGAGCTGCAACAGTGAAACACAGTAAATTAAGCAGACACCTTGCTAAATCAGCAACATAGGATTGAACCCTTAGTGCTATTCACTACAAATGGATCTATAGGATTATGGGTCATTAGTTCAACCACTTTTAACAAGTACAACCAAATAGGAATGTTATTAAACATTTATCTTCAGGGGCAGATTTACTGGAGAAGATAAGGAGATTGTAGAGACTTTCCATTAGCACTGCCTATTTCAGCATGCATTCCTGTCATAAGCACCTTTCATTCATAAAAATATCTCAGGAACCCAAAGCATCCTACAGATGTCTGCCTTCACATGCCGGTGACTGCACCCTGGCACCCTCCAGCCACTAACCCGTTACTTCCAATACACATTATTTGATAACCTCTTGCTGCTTTCCTACTCCATACTGTCAAGACAATAGGGGCAAACTTTTTTTAAAAAATACAACCCAAAAGCTGAATTTCCCAATATTCAGTCAGTCCCAAGGATGCTGCAACACTGAGCTTGCCACTAACAGAAGACCACCTGCATTTTTTGAAAACCAGAACAATCACATAGAAATTTAAGTTCTGTCTCCTAAGAGTTTGTTTAACTCTTACCCCGGGCCTCCCTGTCTGACCCTTGCCTCCTTCCGACCCTCCCACTGGCTAGAGCAGGAAGGCTCAAGGCAAAGAACAGGGCCTGCTCGAGAGCCCAGGGGGGTTACTTAGAAAAAAACCTAGACAAAGAAATTCTCCCAGATCTTTTGCAGATCTTAATCGCAGGCCTTGAACAGGCTCCCCAACCAATCTGTAACACAATGGCACCAACAAAAGTGGCAAAAAGAGATCTCCCTCAACAAGAACGGTTTGTCAGAGCAAAGACAGAGAAAGAACATTAGAAGAGAAACAGAACAAATGGATCTTACTAACTACAGCTGAAATCATCACTGACTTACTAAGAAAAAAGATAATTGGACACACAAAAGCAGTCTCTCTCCCTTCCCTCGGAGGTCAGTTCGGGTTCTCAGAAATTTCTACCTTGGCCCGTGTGCCATACAAAAGTAAGGAAATAATTAAGCAGGAGGAGAGTGCAGTTTTTGCCACCATGGTGTATTGCTTCAGCCCCTGCAGACACTAACATTTGTCACTGCTACAGTTTACACTCGTTTGTGTTTTCCCCACAAGACACCAAAACAATTTATATTTTCATTTAAAGGGCAAATTCCAGAAGAAAATAATATCATGAGGAAGGATGGATTGGGAGGCTTTTGCAGGTTGTGAGCAAGAAGGTTGCAGTCAAAGGCAGAGTATAGTTAGCTGCCTTTGCCTTACTCTTATTCTGATGGTTTCCTTATTGCCTTGAAAGGCAGCTTTATCCTGATTTTAAAAGCTGTATTAGTCCTCCTAGGTTTGAAACTATGAAAGAAGGAAGCAGCTTACTATAATCTTCAAATTCTTTGCATTACTGATAGTCAAGAGTGGAAAGCTGGGTGATAAATAGAAATTGAGCCTCTTTTAGTTAAGATTAAAACAACAAATCTCCTTCTACCACATCTGATATATGAATTATAACATCAATAATTGCTTCTGTTACAAAATGATTGTGACAATCAGGTCAAATTGAGCACCCATGACTATGCACCTAGTCTCTAGAGAGCCAAACTTAGTCCTGATTTTGTGAAGAAGGCAGGACCAAGAACCTGAAGAAGCCTTGTCTTCCAGGAGTTAGTCTCAGGCTTTATTATATCCCTGTAAGTGGGACAAAGCTCAAGCAAGCTAGATTGTTATTCCATTCCGAAAGTCTCAGAACTGTTTTTAAATAGTCACAGAAATATACAAACTGGACCTTAGCTAGCCTTGTGATACGAGGGGTAGCTAGCTGAGAAAGAGAACAAACCAAAAAAACCTCAACCCCCCAGAATCAACCCTTGAAATTCACAAAAAGGCAGCATATTTCAGTGCCGAAAAGTGCATTTTAATGGAAGGGTGTTGGCTCTGTTATCAACTGCCATGCCCTTACTAGCTCTTAAAAGTAGAGCAAATGTTAGGAGAGATTTTATGACTGGATGGGGAAAGGCAGGAGATAGACTATTAAAAAGGTATAGGAAGGAGTTAGCACAGAGCCAAAACAATCTTGCAGCTGCATTACATTATCCCAGTGGGAAGTTGCCAGGCTGGCAGCAAAATTAAGCTCAATGCTCATGAAAGTGAAGCACTGATACCACCAGCTACAACTTGCATTAAATGAGCTTCCCACACCTCTGTGCCAATCCAGCTCAGTCCTGATCTGCAACAATTTTGCTGTTCCACCCACCCCAGGCCTGTTTTACGCAAAGGCTGCCAGTCAATTTGAACAAACTATACATCCGAGCCGTGTAGTGATTTACAATTAAGCTTCTTTCAAACCATCATGATAAATAGTGAGAATTGTTATATGTAAGCAAAAGCTACCAGATAGGTACTTCTCCGCAATCTGCAAGCTGCTACCCATCCCACTGCAATCTGATCATAACACTTAAAATCTATAACCCAAATGAGATCCTATGTTATTCATGCTAATTATTTTATAGTAACACAAACATACACAGTACTTTTTAAAATACAAAATAGAGACATTATCTTTTCAAGCTGAGAGAGTTTACATTAACCCAAGATAACAACTTTGGAAAGGGCATTTATAGAAATAACTGTGGTAAGAAAAAACACCTTGGAAAAGTTTCATAAGGTAAAACAGCATCAAGAAGCCGTATTATGGACAAATACCAAAAGGACTGGCTATGCATACAGTAAGATAGGGCAGAAAGCCTGAAACTTTTGTTATGTCCTTGTCAGCATGACAGAGGCTTAGCGTGCCAGCTGAATGCTTTCTTTCCCCTGCAACTGTATCTCCATAGTCACCCACTAGACCTTTCAATGCCATCCAAAACCTACTGCTTCCAGAGGCTGCCACAACTTGTGGAGACCTTCCCTGCTGATGTGAAAGTGAAGCCATAATGCAAACAGTAGCATGGAATTACAGAAACACAACCAACCTACCGCTAGTTGTTTACTCTTTCCTACGGATACAGGCTATGTTGTTGGTTGACAGTTGTACAGATCCTCTAGGTTACACAAGCTTTCAGGGAGGAACAGGTGTCAAAATAATACAAATTTCTGTGCCATTTAATTTAAAGCACTTTACAAACATTAACAAAAATAAACCCTGAACTATAAAAGCAAATTATAGATGGGATCGCCTCACTAGCGAAAAGCAGCTGCCTCTGCCCTGCAAAATTGCAGCTAATGGTTCACAGCGACATTGCACCACCAGCCATAGCCAGGAAAAAGACTGGCTATCAGGCCACATTCAGGAGTTAACCTTTAATATGTTTGGGTTTTGCATGTTTTTTAAGTGAGTGTGTTGTCTAATATGTTGTCATATACCTTTATGACAAACTTAACTTGGCAACTCAAGAAAAGGGAAGCTTTGTAGAAAAGAATACAGCAAAACCAACACCACAGATGATTGAATTTTTCAGTAACTAGTGAGCTGGATAACACATTTCCAAATAGCAGAGCAATTCGCATAAAACAGCTCTCATAACATAAGACATTATATTTAAGAAACTGGGCAAATCTGTTCGCTGCCCATGTCCTGACCAGACAGTGGTGTTTGCAGCCAGGCAGAAATCAGTCCCTTCACAGACAGCTGTTTTTTATCAGCTTTATCTGAATGCTCAGATAAAGATATAGAATGATGATAGACAAACATATCAAAGTTTGAGGTAATATCCCAGTACTTCATTTTCAAACTAAAGTTTTGCTAGCTTGAGGCATGTTAGAAAGGCCAGGTTACACTTTACCTTTTGTTTGTTTGTTTGTTTAATAGCCAACAGTCTACTCTATGCTGAGAGGAACTAAAGACCGTAGCAAGGGATTCTTATAGTCCAAGGACAAAACAAATCTTTCATAAACAGAAGCCTGCTCTCATAGATCTTATTGCAGAAGCAGTGTCTGAGATGTCAGTCAGAAATCTTCAAAGACACAATTTGATATAATTTTAGAGGAATGGAAAAGAAGACTAAGTCCTCTTCCTGCACTACGTATCCTTCCACAATCACATAATACTATCACGCAGCTGCAGAATTGCATCTGCCACCAGCACAATAACATATAGCACTTTCAGAATGCAAAGAACAATACAAAACCCAGTTTATGTAGTTTAAACACATGGCTAATATTCCTACGGGGAAACAAAATTCAAAGAAATGAATTCATCTTCTAAATTCCTTGCATTGAGCCACAGGCCCCAGTTTAGAGCTGTTCTTGGTGTTTCGGATCTTTGAACAGCCCAGTGACTAGGCTACAGTTAATCATAAGTGTTGGTGAGCGAGTTAATCAGTTCTTTGGTTATAGTTTCACACTACCTCCAAACTCAAGTAGGCATTGCATCACACTTGCTTACATTAAATACTTTTTCCATGGCTCTTTAAAGTATAAAAACAGGGCTTTGTTTTGATTAGATTATTCCAGAGCAGAGTTCCATGGGAGTGGATCCATTTTGTAAATATAGAAGCCATGGAGTCCCCTACACTTCACTGTAGTTTTCTGTAATATGTTGAATCTACTGCTCTTTAAGGGGCAAATGCAAGTACATTACTTTATTAAATGAACTGACTGTGGTGCTCTGGGTTACACCTTCCTGACTTGATCAGTTACTGCTCCATTCTCTCTTCCAACTTTAAATCTCCACAAAGATGTAGAATTACAGAGGCAAATGATTTAAAGGGTGTTCTTAAGAACCACTAAGGAACATTTATTTGCAGACAAAGGTGGTTCCCAGTCATTTCACTTATATCTTTGTCTTTCCCCGAACAACTTTAGCATTTACAATAGACACTAGTCTCTTTTCTTTTACTAGGTTCCATATGGATGCATGCATAGATTCCTTTCTCAAAAGTATCCAGCCACAATATAGTAGAGCTGGGCGGGAGGGGGTGCTTGTGGGGAATTTGATGGAAAAATGCCATCTGTATTTGCAGAGCTCTATAAACGAAGATATCACCAATCTGATACACTGTAGGTCAACTCTTCCTTTCTTTAGTGTTCACTTTTCAGCAACTGAAATCACAAGGCATGAAGTCAATAGATATTTAAGCTATTTAAATAGCACCAAGGATAAAGGTCATGCCTCTGATGTGATTTATCTTCACAGGAACCCACCCAAATCTTGGAAACCACTGCCTTGGAGATAGGAGATTCTGGGGGTTGTATAGATAAGAGGCTGGTATATTCAAACTAGAGATAGCTTTTACCAGAGTATATTTAAATAGCTTAGAGCAAGGTCTTAGGTAAAAACAAACAAACAAAAAACCCCACCACCCACCAACATGATAAACTTAGGAAAATGCCCATGAAGTTGTGGAGAATTGCTCTCTCCTGCACTGGCCAAGGGGCTGGTGTTGTCCCAAGCCTGTCATGGTAAAGGAAACCATCAGTCAGGTCTTCCAGTCGCTGCCGCCTCATATCCCAGCATTGTTTTCAGTCGTGCTTCTGGCTTTACTTCTAAAGCAAGAATAATTCTTCTGTGCCGTAGTAGTTTGTCCCTGGCCTAAAAAGGAGGGAGACAGCTTACCTCGTTGCAAACCTCAAGTGCAGTTCTGTGAGCCAAGCTAAAGAGCTGACCATGGCAAAGCAGGTATCCCCCAACCCACCACACACTCCCCCTGCTTCCCCTTATGCCAGACCTGGCATTTGCCTGACTTCTCCACAAGTCCATTGGCTTGCTCACCCAGCCGCAAACTAGCCCAGCAAAAAAAAATTAAAAAATTAAAAAGTACTAATAATAATTAAAAAAATCTTCTGACAAAGTAGCAAACTGGATCACATGAGAACTGATGCCAGTGAGAAAAGGGAGAAGGGAAAGCGTGTTGGCTCCCCCTGAACATCTCAGAAAAACAGTTCCTAATGAGGTAGGAGAAATAGGCAACTCCAGCACCACCACTGCAGAGCCACATGCAAACACGCCAGCAAATGACTGGGTAAATAATAAAAAAAGGAGTGAAATCAGACAAACCAACAGGGCAGTATGACCCTGATTTTCTATGCACATTACTACACACATGTGAAAACAACTGTTCAAATGACTTCAAAAAGTTTTGACCAGTCCTGTGAATTCTGCTACAAAAAGTCTCATTTTTGTCTCAAAGTTACTCTATGAACCAGAACTCCAGCTTGTGTAACAGAGACAGCAATAGCACAATTAAAAAATTCCACCTGAGGCCAGCTCTGTTCAGCAACCAGAGGAGAGGAAGAGAGCTAATTAAAACCATGTTCTCTAAAATCAGAAGTGGTTAGTTGCACATACCAGATAGAACATAGTATCTGTCACAGGCGACTGACCTCAAAACAGAGGAGGGAGCAGGGGAGGTGAATGTAGTTACAACAAAACAGTCTGAAGGAAAAAGTGATTTAAGAGCTACTAAAATCACTGGTATTTGTGCTTTGGTGAAAGGAACAGCAGACGTGGAGCTGAAGCAGATACTAAGGGCACATTCATGCAATCCTGGCACAGATAACACTGATGATATAATTGGGAGTTTTGCCTATTTTCTTTGAGATCAACATCTCAGTAATTTATTAAGTTCCCTTAACCAGTCAGTCCAGATAGGAAGGATTTCAGATTAATTAACTACAGGCTTAAACCTGCAAAGGGACATTTTGCATCTCAGAGACCACCTCACACCTTGCAGGAAGAAGCTGGAGGAATCTTTTGAGAACAAACATGGGGACCATTACTGTTCAATTTTGAAATTTTCCCTGCATTGCCCAGATCTCTGTAGACTGCAGCAACTATCATTTTTTCTTCCACAGCAGTCAGAAAGCTCTTGAATCATTAACATGGGAATATCAGCATTGCTATTACTCTCAGACATTTCTTTCTTCACTTTCCAATGTTTTCTCTGTGCTGTCTGTCATTACCTTGTTTTCTCATTTTCCTTTTCATTAAAGATTATTATTCAAGGGAGGAAATGTAGCACAGTCTGCGAATTCATTCAGCATGAATGGAGAGAGACAGATGGTCTAGTGACTTAAGCAGAGGATCAGGAGCCAGGCTGCCTGTAAGACCTAGCCTGACAGTCTCCCTCTTGGTCATTTTGCAAGTCATTTAAGGTCAAATACTTTTCCCTTCACACAGCCAAAAGTCCAATAGGGGGTTAATTCCTTTGGACAGAAGAAAGGGTTACCCCACTAACATTGATAGTCCAACTTGTAATGTAGCTACACTGTCCTTGTGTAGGCAGACGCTTGCTCTAGGCTTATCCTCACCACAGTTACAACACAGGAGATCATGAGCTCAACTACTTCATGATCACATCAATGCATAGCATGGCTTTACAAACACCACAGGCAGGGACAAGCTGCGTACACTACCTCAGCTGGTCAAGGCAAATATGACTTGGATGAGAGCCTTCTCCCAGCACGACTGAAATAAGGAACATGTTTCTTTTCTGATCTGCTCTAGCTGCAAACTTGTGTGTTTGCAAACATCACACAAACCAGTCCCCAGCAATAACTACTGCTGACTGGTTCACCACAGTCATCCCATGAAGACAACTCACTGTGGTTGATATCCAGTCACCTTTCGTCTCCTTCAATCTTATGGCATTGGGATTAATGGGAAATTCCCACAGAATGGGGCTCTGCAACGAACAGTGTGTGTGGACTCCAGGTGCAGTCCTCCCATGAACATCCCAGCTTTCCCATCAGGTTGCTACATCTTCTCTGCACACACATATGACAGAGAGCAGCAATGCTTCCTTCAGCCTGCTTTAGTTATCCAACTGGATAGGGTAATTCTTACATGCTTAACAACAGAGTCAGGAAAAAATCAATAATTCAATTTAGCATTAATTTGTTTGTGTTTATTTTTCTTTTTACCACACAGAAGAGCAGAATCAGATAGATCCTTCTCAGGAAATGAACTAGTTAAAAGTTATGTGAAATCTAGTCTTGTCCCTATGGCACCATTTGTTGGGTGCATGGACCTATAGCTAATTTCTCCCTCATTTTTCCTCTAGGAAATAGGAGCACTGGTGCTGAATTCAAAGAGCCACAAAGTCAGGATTGTCTCTCTGGAAGCTTCAGATTAATGCAGGATAAACAGACTAAGTCAGACTTTGGTTCTCTGCTGCATTCCTATGACATACCATGGATACCTGAAGCAGAACACCAAGGTAACATGAATTCTGTGAAAGTTGCAAGATTCACAATCAGTTCCTATTATTTGTATGCAAGCTGGTACATTTTCAGAGCAACAAGGGTGAAGGAATTTTCTTAGTAATGTGAATAGATCAAGTATGGATTAGACTGAATTAGCAAGACTTTTTTTCCCTGTTCCCTTTTTCCCCAAAAAACAGATGTTAACTTGAGAGTCATTGCTGCACTTTTCTGTCCAGGTTAAGAGAAAATACAAACAACAACCCATCTTTCAAAGCTTCTCCAACAGCCAGGTTTCTTTGTCCAAATTTTCCTGACAAGGATTCTGAGCAAACTAATGGTTGTCCAGGTACTTTACATCTTCAGTTCAGTTTCAAAATATGGTAAACATCAGCACTGGCACAAAAAACCCAAACAAAACCAGAGAGCAATACCTACATACCCTCCAACCCTTATTGCTTCTCCATGTTCTCACTCCGATGCTACATCACCTCTTTCGTATCTGCCAGCAAAAGGATATATTTGAACGGATTTCAGCTTAAAATTAACCAAGTAAAAAAAAAAAAGGAAGGTTAGCAATCTTCAATCCAATCCACTAAAAAACCATACAAACCTTTTGGCCATGCTCAAATATGCAGTATTTTAGTGTCAGCTGTAAAATATTAATGAAAATAACTCTCAAAGCAGAGTCATACTGAAACTCCCTGATCTAAACCCCTAGAAGCCCAAAGCTGTATTGAGAATTGAAATGGTGGGACCTTTGAAAACAAACTGGTTTTCTGCCTTCTAAAAAGCAAACAGAATCACACTTATCATCTTTATGGACAAAGGCAGAACCCACTAAACACCACCCTTAGCAGTAGTTGAGAGGAGGAAGTTTGGGTACAAGTTTAGAGGGCATTGGCTATTTGGCATTCACTCACCACACAGGCATTAAGCAGAATGTAATTACTTTACTTTCAAAACTGCATGAACTGCCACAAAGACACCATTACTGTGTGCTAAAAATATCCAAACACAGGGGGAGCACAGAGGAGTTGGTGCACTGTAAATTCATATTCCAACATATTGCACACTAACTTTCCTGTACAGACAAGCCCTTAGACTAATAGGCACCTGGGAGTCTTCAAGTCTGAGTGCCCAATAAATAAAACGGCTATTTTATTTTTTTTTATTGGTGCTCTGGAACCAAGCTCTGATGTCCCTACTCAGACAATGCTTCCATTGAAATCAAATCTTGGTCTATTATTAAATACCATTTCTTTTACAGCTGCAAGCTTTCCAGGTTAGAGGATAGGGATTTCATATCAAGCCAAATCACTAATCTCAGTCCAAAGGGGATTGCGCAGCATTTATTTTGATTTTTTATGTACCTAGATACTGCTTGATTCAATAGACTTGCACTGATGCCTAGTGAAGTAACTCCCCTGATGTCTACCAATTCCCAAGTCAGATAAACTCAAAACAAACAAAAATAAAAATTCAAATTTAATCTCATTTTAAAAACTGTTCCAGATTCAGATTGGTTTGGGATGAAGTTGAGGACCACTAAGAAGTTTGAAAATCATTCACACAGCTTTCAGTTCTAGTTTCCCAAGCCTTAAAAGCATAATGGACCCTCAGAACAGAAAATGGTGTATACTTGAAGGCTCCCCTGCACTGGGTTCGTAGAAGTGTGATCATTTCACTGAATTTCACTGAATTTTTTAGAGTTAGAAGGGACCGTTTAGATCATCTAGTCCAACTCCCCTGCCAAAGCAGGATTGCATCAAGTTCTTTTGAGCTGCTCCCCCAACCACTGCAGCAATCTCCCATACGGACAGACAAGGCTTGAGTAGAATCCACTGAACTCAGTGAAACACCACTAGAGATGAAGTTAACTCACTGCCAAGAGTTCACAACCCAATTTATCAATTCCCCAATCACAGTGAGCAGTCCCATTTCAGGTAACCTGGCTACTCATAGGCAGGCACTACTAGGAATTATTTGCAATTCTGTGGAGCTGTGAGGAAGTGACTGTAGAGGTGAGAGGCTAACAAAGCAGACCTGGCCAGCATTTGCTTGTTAGCTCTTTCTACAAGAAGATGCTCAGATTCTGACACAAGAACCCACTTTCCCCCTTGAGGTACCCAGCCACCACATGAAGGAAATAATCACTTACATCCGTGCTATTTTAACTTCCTTCCTGCTACACTTTCTGCTTTTTTAGAATGATGGGTCAATGACAAACATTTTCCTTCTAGGCAGTTCACTCACTTACAGTGGTGTTCACGGAAAGTTTGACAGCTTTATCTTCTTTCTCGGCTACTTACAGCTGTGACTCCATTACTTTGAAGTCAACTTGGAAGGGCAGACATCAGTGACACGGGCTTAGTGTGTCACCTGCATTTGTTATCTTGCAGTAGACAATTTAATCAATTATACTTTTTTTGTCTAAGCACAAGAACAAGACAAAAATGCTGATCAGCATTTCACAAGGTTGTTTCTTCGCTGCTAGCAGGCCATTTAACATCTGATAGACCATATAAAAAGGTCTTCCCAGGGGCTTAGAGTGTTTGGGTTGTTCTTTTTATAGTGCAGAAGGTCATTAATGAGCAAGCAAAAGCAGCGTGGAAATAGCTAGACAAGTCTTGTTGAGTTAATAAGAAACTGTCATTCTGCTTCAGTACTTTCTCATTAAGCCTAGCAATGTTCACTTCTAAGGAGACTGATGGTACAAATCTATTTTAATGCTCAATTTAGTTCCCCAAGACTTGAGTCAGAGCAAGTTTACCCCTCCTTTCTTTTTCCATGACTTTTTCAGTTCAGCAATTTCTGAGGAAAAACATTACATTATTTTTTTTACAGAAACAGCTCAAAAGCTGAAATCCAGATATTTTTAAAAAAGATCTAGATGTACCTTGACTTTTCTGAACAGAAGACCAGTCACCCCAGCTTCCACTTCTGTGCTTGCTATTCCAAACAACTGACTTAGTAGAAGCTCAGCATCACACGGATGACAAGGAAATGTAGCTCAGATGCTTAAACTTATGCAACGGTGACCTTCATGTCACACTGAGGTTCCCATCAGTCTTGTCACACAATTCATTTAACTGAAGATATGAGGTAAAACATAACACCCTTGCTGGCCAGTTGCTGATGCTCAGTCACTGCAGGGTCAGTCTCTACATACCATTACCCCAGATCATGCACAGAAAACCACGCTGGCACTGATGCAGCGTTTGGTAACTTAGGCCTAGCTTCAGGCATATGGAAGTCCAAGAGAAGAGGGAAGGAACAGATTAGAGCGTAGTTCAACAAAGGAAACTGATGGAGGAGCGCCACATGTTCCCTTTTGTTCTTTACATGTACAAAACCTTCATGTGTGTATCAGGCCAGAACTGCTAACACTGAGCAATATCAGTTCTCTCCTGCTGTTTTTAACACTAAAGAAAACAGTGCAGTGCATTAGTGAGGGAGTTTCATTCTCTTATCTGTTATTCTCCAGCATTTGTTAGCTAAACCTCTTAACTCTCCCGGCTACCCATTGCTCACACCAGGGAAGTTCCTAAGCACACCTTTTCACACAGCATGGGTTTCATCTCATAGTTGATTTCTCTTTTCTGAACTCCACACATACGGAATTTCTTGTTAGTAAGCCCGTAACGACTGTACATCCCAGCTCTGAAAACTCCCTCTAGAGCTGTTTCCACAGAACTTATTTTTATGTTCATTTCTTTTCCTTTTCTTCTCCTTACAACAACCTTCCAAAAAGTCCCTAGATCTTTCAAGGCAAAGTACTCCTTCCTGCAGCGCAGATACTGCAGTAAGGAGCTAAAGTTGCTGAAGGTTTGAAATCTCAAATCATTAAGGTCACACAACGGCAAAAAGCATTTAAAGGACTGGAACAGAGGTGAGAAAGGTAAGATGCATCCTAATATACAAAAAATATTGCAGGATTTCAGTAATGTAAATAAATTGTTTTCATTATAGGCCATACTGGTTTTGCGGGATGCTTCAGAAACCCACTGATCTGAGATAACTTGAGAAAAGTCTCCCATTATTGTAATTCCATGACTACTTCTCACTGTCATTCACTGTTGCATAAACAGTGCAAGACAACTGAAGAGTCTTTTTCCCATCCAACTAAGCTTTTGCCAGCTGAGCACTGGTACCTTTCTCTTGTACTAGCAAGTACTAGCACTCTTAACATTAGTCCAGCTGCCAGGGAGGAGAAAAATGAAGACTTTAGTATACTAAATCTATAGTACCTAATTAAATAATTAGTATTTAGCTATACCACTACCTTAAAGCAAATTTAGGGCTGGTATTGGAATCATGTCTAGCATTACCACAGTCTGCTCTGCACCACGTGAAGACACAGTGGACAATAGCATGAGACCACAGAAGCAGTGTGAGCTAGTGGAACTGACAATATATCCTAGTAAGTGATGGATTTATGGTCAAAAAAAGACTTTTAACCACATTTTTCTGGTGAGGGAGAAGAGGGCAGCAAGGCAGCAAAAATAACATAGCCACTGAGACCAGCAAGACCTAAACATCCAGAGCAGCAAGCACGCATGCTTTGATTGTGTTTCTGATTCTTTCTGCAGCTGGTCAGCTTTGTGATATAAAGTAATTTAAACTTATCACAATACTAAATAATAAGAAATAAGCCTGCAAACAGAGTGAGAACTCACATAAGGCTTAAGAGCTTTTGAAGGATCAAACAGAAGAGAAAAAAAAAAAAAGAACATAGTATGAGGAAGTTTCCTTTTTTGTGTTGTGGTTGTCATTGGGAAAAAAAGATTCATGTTTAAAGACTTCTCTCCATTTTGATATTTTTATTACTTGGCCTGTATTATATAGGTTTGGCTTTTCTTAGCATACAGTGCTGATTCTGGACACCTGAAGTAGATCTCCTGAAGTCAGTATTTCCTATTTTAAGAAGAAACTCTTTTTGGCACAAGGTGGTTTCCTTGCTCTTCCATCTGCACTTCAACTTTTAGCAACAATTGCAAGATACATCAGCAAAAGTCAATTTTTCATGCTGCCATCACTGCTTCCTTCTTGCTGCCTCATTAGGGCTAGCTTTCAGTTGTACAGGGCTTTATGTGCCATTATCACATACAAGCTGATATCTGGCTCCTTCCTCAATTATGATTAAGTCAATATAATCAGCCAGCATGGGGGAACTATGCAGGCGTTGCCTGCTTTCTGGAGACACAAAGATACTGGGGTTTTTTCCCCCCAGGCGAGAAATGAGAAGTGTGAGATGTGACTTGTGATGAAATTCAGAACCATGCAAAACTTGCCTGGTTTCAGATTTCATTACCCCCACACAAGAAAGGTTTGGCAAGGTAAGAGATCCTCAGCCAATTAAGGACACATAACATCAAGAATCCAGGAAGTTTCCAGCATGCAGCAAGGTGAGAAGTTTCACCGTCAGTAAAGTCTTCTGTTGAGATTTGTTCAAGCTCTGAAGTCCTACAGGATTTTGCTCATGGGCCAAGAAACTGCCAAGCAACTACACATGCCTCAACAAAAGTAAATAGACCCATTTCAGCTTTGCAAATGGCCGTGGGTAACAGAACAGCTGGGAATGCTGTGCTCCCTCTTGGGCTTGCAATATCAGCCTCACAGGCAAAATAAGACCAGTGCACACTCTCAGAAGGAAGCTCAGAACAGGATGACTGCAGTTCCCCCACACTAAGGATGCACCATTTTCAACAGTGCTGAAAATGTTGTAAGCCTCAACAGCAACTGACAACTTCAGGAAGAACAGTGCATGCTGTTACATTGAATTTGATCCCCACCACATCTGACATAAGTTCCAAGACTCAAAACTACATATTTAGTTGGAATTTGCATCTCTCTCAGCCCTTTCCTGACCAACATCCCGTGGCAGGTGAGATTGCACCCATTCTATAAGCTCTTTTGAGACAATCTCTGCACATATCCTAAGTAAATCATTAAAGGCTATACATTGCAGGAAGCATAAAAAAGCAGAAGCATGGATTTAAGCCTTTAACTGTTTGGTGATCCTTGTGCAACTTTGTCCAGATATCTGGGATGGGGGAAGGTGTTTAGTAGGGAAAGATCCTTCTCTACAAGAGTTCTTTTATCTGCTTAAAAATTTATGTTAGCTTTTACAGTAACACACTTCAGCATTGTGCCCCGACAGCAACTTGTACCATCTATATGTCTTTTCACACATCCTTGAAACAATGGCTCTCTCTACTGGTGCCTTAACATCCTATACCACCGGCCAGCTCTGCAGAGAAAAGCACTGAATACCCACAGCAGAAGGCTTACTTTTTTCAGGAAAAATCGTGCTCCTTCCTCTCCAGACCTGGGGTTCATTCTTTTAGCAGGTGTTTCCCAAGTATTGTCCTTACAATGTCCTACATTGGAAAGACAATTCTACTGCTAAAGACTTTTTACTTCTACAATTCAATCTCTTGCTCTTTCAGCTGATCCTAGCAAGAAAACTGTCTCCTGGGGCTTTGTCAGAAAGAGACAGATCACTATTTATAGACCCCCTTGCCTTTTTTGTTATTTGTTTTTATTATTAGTTGAACAGTTGAAGCCTGAAAACTGACAACACCACAGTGTTGATCTAGCAGCTTCAGCCTGGCTCATAGGTCACCTGCAAACTTTTATTTTAATTTAAAAAACAATCCCTTTACTATTGTTGCCTGATGTAAGGTTTCAGATCTTTTACTTATCTTATCAGTTGAATGCTTAATACTGGTTCAAAAATTTGGAAGAACATCTGAACCACAAACCTTCAATTCTAAAATGCTACCTAAAAGCACCCCAAAAGGGGGAACTCACCCCTTCCCCCTTTAGCCATACTATCACCACTTTTGCCTCTAGAAAGCCTTGAACCTTAAGCCCAAGTTTGGACAGTTATTTTGGTGTTTTTGCTTTGTCCCTCAATTCCCAACTACTTTGAGCATGCAATCACTAGTTCTTCTTATTTAATCCTCGTTAAGGCATATTAATTCATTCTTTTTACCACCCTGTACATTGAGAAAGAACGCATTTGATAGGACTATCAGAAATCCGTAACTCTAGCCAGAAAAGACTGCAACATCAAGTTCCAAACTTCTCTTGGGGTGAGAGAGTTAAACATAATCACCATTTTTATTTTTATTTCCAATGTCAAATTTAGAACTAGAGCCATTCTCTCATCCCATGATTTGGCTACTTACTTACTGAGACCAATAGCACCGAACCACAGCTGCAGCACAGATGTTCAACGAGGAAAACTATTCTGCACAAATCTGAGCCTGGCTTAACTTGACCAAGAGTTGACCTTCACTTTTACAGATCTAGACAGGAAAATGGACAAAAACCCGAATGCAGTATTAGAAAAACAGAAACCTGCTTTGACCATACAACAAACCTCACTAGAGACGTATGTTTACACAGAAACAGCAGGTTTTTAAATTTTAACTTTCATTCCTGAAAACAAGACTCAGACTAGGTTTCCACTTCTTTGTTTCTATTTTAGTCAGGCATCTTAATTACGGTATTGTCTATCACATTGTCTAACAGAGTGAAGCATCAGAGTGGAATTTCTCAGCAATCATACCCCAACAATAGATGCCTCTCATGCCCATATTAATAGCAAGAAAGGACAGCGACTGCCTCCTATTTACGCAGCCAGAGACATATGCTTCTGTCAGAAAGACCCTGTCAGAGTCCTCAGATTAAAATGTTTGACTGCTACAGCATCTAAGAACTTTTAGGGCACTTTGATAAGACCTCTTAAAACCAGGACTGAGAAAAAATGAAAGGCTACATAAAGTTTACTGCTCAGGTGTAAATCAATTCATTCAAGTTAAATACATAACCATACACTCCAGTCTAGATAGACTCTAGAGGAAAACTAATGAGTTATACAGAAAAGGTGTAGCAGAAACAAGCTGCATGGCGACACCACAGAAAACATAAGTAGATAGTTAAGTTCTGCAGCCTTTGTGCTACTTGGATAATACAAGACACCTATAAATTAGCCAATTAAGCCAGGTTTATGACTCTTCTGCGTAGGGATGTGATGCTAAGTACCAGGGACTCTGGAAACACAGAAAGAAGACATATACTTAACAAAGATTGCTCTCTACAAGTCTGTAGAATTTATACCAAGTGACCTCAAAGCAAAATCAGTTTTTAAACCAAAACAAAAATAAAACTAAAATATCCACCTAGCATTACGAAATTTTTTGCCTTCTCTCTCACCTTAGTAAATAAGATGTTTTATAAAGAACTAGTGTTAAGCTGAATGTAATGGTTATTACATTCCATGCTCAGAATGAACATTTATCTTTTTTTTTCACTACTCTGATATTGTGGCAAGAAGAACAATGTGCCATTACAGTACCAACTCTTTTATACAAAATTCTTACATTCAGGCCACACTTCTCAGAATCAACTGCTTGCTCTAGACCAATTTACCTTAAAACTAGAAGCAAAATAAAGCCTCTCATTCTTCTTTTAATTATGCTATTAATTTATAAATGCACCTCTTAGAGCCATATTCAGGAAATACATTCCAAACAGGATTTCACAGAATATCCATACAGAAGTTACTAATTAAAATGTGAAATGTCATTATTTGTAGCTCGATCTTCAGAGAAACTGAGCACTTATGCTGCTGCTAAAGTCACTGGAAGCTATGGATTCACATCACTCCTAAAATAAAAATGAAAATCAGACCATGGGCTTCTAAAATACTTTGAGATCTTTGGATGGTGTTACAGAAATGAAACTGCAATTATTAAAATATTCACCATTATTAAATATGCAAGGCACCTGCAGATGAGTCTTTGGATCTTCATTGCAGCATAAGAGAGAATGGGACACGCTTTCCTCAGTAATGAGGAGACAAGTGATCTCCAAGGAGAGTAGCAGCTACCTGCTAGGGCCATTACAATTACATGAGTTGTTCATTAAATAGTACCGACAAATTATTCTGAAGAGTTTCAGGGCTTAAAGATGTGCAAAACATAGTGAGAGGTTAAGGCAGGAGTGAAACCAAACCTCAAGATTTTTCTGCACCTTCCCAAGGTTTTCTTTTTTATTGTTTTTTCTTTGTTTGTTGTTGTGGGGGTTTTTTGTTTGGTTGTTTTGGTTTTTTTTTTTTAACTGGAATCAAGTCTAAATTTTGATGGTTAATTTTATTGTTGTTCTCTCCCATCTCCCAATTTTCAAAAGACAAGATATAAAGCCTGAATCTGGATCAAGAATTTTGAGATCTCCCAGTCATTAGGAAATGCAGAAGGACACTTCTGGAATAAGAACAAGTAACTCTGAAAAGCAGTAAGCAAGAGAAGAAGAGACTTCCCAATGAACAGAGAGCAGGAAAGAAACAGTTGGCAGCAGCTTTGATATTGTAAGTCCTATGGCAGCAAAACTTCCTCCCCCTTCTCCTAAAATGTCTTTCACTACATATTTATATTAGAGACTGGTTTCAATCATGATTAAGACACCAAACGCAATGCAGTAAGTGTTGTCTGGCTTGTGGTACAGATTCTGTCTGCTTCTATACCATTGGGATATAGTTAAGGTGGCAAAACAATCATTCATTTGCAGATGAAATTGTATATAGTAAACTGCTAAGTGACATATATGTACATATAAGCACAGACACTACTGATTAATGGTAGAACACCATTCTTCCTTATAACCCCTCCAGCAGCACTGAAAAAAAATCAGCTGAAGTAGCAGAGGACAAGTTCTGGCTCAATGTTCTGAGATCCCATCTATTTTCCCTCACTGGTCCAACAACTGGTCTTAGGGTAAAATTAAATAGGAGGGTCCCAGTGAAGAGTAAACAGTAGAAGGAGCTGTAGGAGCAGTTATATCAACAGCAGATAACAGACGAAAACAAAACCCAACAACCCACACAAAAACAGCAATTCTTTACACAATCATCAGACATTGGCTTAGCTTTTAGCATAAAACCTAAATTGTAATTTATAGAGGAAAATATTTTTCTTTATCTTTTCCTCAGGTCTTCATCAGTGAGTACACAGAGCAACCTGAAGTTGTCTTCATGTCTCAGATAGGTTTTCATGCAGAAATTTTAGACCTGGTAGCACAGGAACACATTTCATTTGGAGTGCTCGTACAAGAGTGGACTGCAGCAGTTATGGTGAATTCCTAGTGTGCAAATCCTGAAGAGATACAAATATTCTCTTAGCAGCAACTCTTGTAAGGTCACTAAGAAATTGGTACAACAATTTCAGCATTTGCTGTTTGCCAGGAGATGAATCAATACTCCTTATTGCCATGTATCATAAGCACATACACTTTGACGCTTCTTTCCTAGGACGTGGGAGCTGCAGAGGCTAAAGTCATGAAGAGCATCAGACAGAAGTTGACAAAGGTGGATCCAGCATCTCATATGCGGAAGAAGAACAGTAATAAAGACTGACAATACCACAAGGCAGAATTTGTTATAGGTAAGGTTAATGAACAAAAAGCAGGTCTTTCAGCATCTTGCTGAACATCATTGTATGCACCTTTATAGCTATTTCAATGAGAGATATAGCAAAGGTATATAAGGGATTAGCATATTATAGTCAATTTCTTAATAACAGAATGAAGGAGAGGGTCTAGCTAACTTTATTTTTGTGCTTTTGCTTGGTAATTGCTTGCAAGATCAAAGACCAGGGAAAATTCTTGTATTTAGGGATTATTGCATAGTTTTGTAATAGTCAACTGTTTTTAAAACTAATTTAATTATTATTAAGCCTCAAACAAGATATATTAAGCATTACTAACAGTCAGAAATATTTTAACTACACTTAGAGTAAGTGTAAGGGTTTTTTGGTTTTGGGTTTTTTTATTTTGTATCAAAAGTCAAGAATTACAAATCTTATTAACAAGCAGACACAGTAGCTAGGCTTTTTTTCTCTCCAGACTGCACCCGTAAAGAAAAACCCAAAGTATGTCATGAAGGTCACAACTCACCTATCTCATATTGCACCTTCCTTTTGCTGGATATCGTGGCTTTCTACCATTTGCTCACAGAAGAGACTAAGTTAAGTGTGAGCATTTAATCTAGGCAGACAGATGAGAGCCTCAGCCTTCAGGTAAGCATTCATAGCAGCAATACCATTGATTAGGATAAGACAAATTATTATAGGTTAATAGTTATCTGCATCAAAGTGTTAACATTTTCACTCAAGTTTGCATGTCTGAAGTTCACTACAGGCCTGGTGATGCATTTGTTGCACCTTTCTGAAGATAAAAATTAAGATTCAAAATAAGATTCTTGGTTTATTTGATTAACTCAGGTGCAGCAGGAAACAGAATAGAGGCAGAAAGACCAAGAATATTTAAGAGTCACCAAATTATATCATAGAGGAAATTCTCTTACCTAGAATGAGATTTAGATAAAAATACAACACTTTCATGCTATTTATGATTTGTTCTGACGCTTTCCCCCACCACAAAAACATTACATAAATCCAAAAGTAAACATATTAACAGAAAGAACAGATTTACCTCTAGATTTAAACATTTGTACTCTGAAAGCACAGTCACCACAGTTATCCAAAAGCATATCACCCAGATCAACAACGTACTACTTCCACAGTGATTTGGCCTTATTAGGTTTGGAAGGCTTTGTGTTTTTCCAGGAAAACCAAACGAGAAGAGTCACAGGGAAGAAAAGGACCCATGCAATGAAGGCGTGAACCAGAGCAAGGCAACCAGAGGCTGACAGGGAGAGGGGACCTGGAGAGGCAGGTGGCAGCAGCCAGCCCACTCGCTCTCCTCCCGCGGAGGATGAGGCCCTCCCTGACTACCAGCCCCGCACAGGCAGCTGTGGCTTTCCCCCTGGCTCAGGCCACTAGTGGGTGTGGGCAGGGACTCGCACTGACACAACTCCTATGCAACAGGGATACAAAACCAAGAAGTCTTACCCAGTGTGTCCTTACCTGCTACTGCAGGAGGGCAGCTCTACCACCAGCCTCCACCACCACAAGATGGCTGCCTCCTCAGGGCACTCGGGCCCCAGCACTGAGTGACAGCTGGGCCCCCCTCTCCTCACAGGTGCTTTCCCAGCCCCACAACCCCCTCAGAGCACCCTGTCACCACCCTGGCCAGAGGCTTACCCTCAGAGGGGCAGCACATGGGGCTCCCTCCCAGGGTATGGCACAGGGTGCTCCCTCCCCTGGCTCACACCTTGCCGGTCCCACAGCCTCACAGGGCAGCAGCTCCCCACACGAGGCCAGGCCCCCTGGGCTGCCCCACACCAGACAGAGCCCACCAGCAGCCCCAGCTCATCTTTCAACTCCAAGCACAGGTGTAGCTGAGCTCAGGTCAGCCCCACACTCATTTATCCTCATCAGCAACAAGCTTTGTTTCATTATTTGCCTGAGCATCATCCACACAGGCAGGTATGGGATGAAGCCATCACTCTTGGAGACTTTCTCACAGGTTAACTTGTCAAGAGAAAGGAGAGGAGGAGGTCCCACCTGCCGTGTCACGGCGGGCCAGGGCAGCGAACACCCCATGACAGCCTGGCTAAGGGTGACAGGAGCCCAAACAGGCCCCAGCTCCAACGCGCAACAAGCCCACTCCCTCAGATCCTCCCAAAGGGCAGGTAAGACATGCCGGTTCCTCACCTAACCCAGCCGACCTCCTCCTCCGGCCAGGCGGGCGCAAAGCTGCCCTTTGTGCTGTTGACTGGAGCCTCCTCTCAGGAAGCCCTGGCAGACATGGAGCCCCCTGCCCAGGCGGGCTCCCCTTCACACTCTCTTCACTTCGCCCTTAATTGCCCTTGGGCTTTCGGTCACATAGCGCACCCCTGGCTGCTCGCTGTCCCCGCCAACCGAAGGGGGCAGCAGCTGCCGGAGGGGCCCATGAATTTGCGCGGGAAGGCGGGCGCTGAGGGAGGCGGGGGGGGGGCGGGAGAAGCCGCGGGCCCAGGCCGCCCTGCTCCCACTGCGGCGGGGCCCGCAACAGCCGGTGTTCCCAGGCCCTAAATCTTTTAAGACCAGTCTCAAAGGAAACCTGCGGCACAGAAGCGCTCCCCGATGCCTTCTTTCACAGCGACAGCACAGACCATGGTAAAAAGGCTGGTCAGATACGCTGCAGAGCTCTGTCTTAAACCCCTGCAGCTCCTGAAAAAGTTTTCCACAGTTCTGGTTTAGAACTGGAGAAATATGGACTGTTTGTAGCCTTCCCATTTCACCACAGTGATGCTCTAGCTGATGTATCAGCTACCAGGCTTTTAGGCTTTTTTTAGACTTCACCCGTTTCCTCAGAGCATCCTCTTTTCTGGGACTAGATGAAACCCCCATGCCAGCTCCCTCATGTATTACAACCCCAAAATGTTTACAAAAAATACACAGGAAAATATGAACATTTAGAAAAAAGACAGGGGAAAAGAGGAAGGTGGCAGAGGTTCGAAGAATACAGCTTAAGTAGTAACTTATTGGAACACTAAATACTAGGAAATTAACAGAGGAGTCCTCAGATATCACAAAGGCAAGTACCTACTGAAAGAAAAAATAGTAAAACATTCACCAGATAGAGAAAACAGGCACTGTTGGCCACAGTGACAGGAAAAGTCCCATATAAGTCAACTCTTACTTTAATAAGTACATAAAATATATCTCTTTCAAGAATTTTAAATCTCAATAACAGATAAATCATCATTCACAGAATGTCAACTTTAAGTGAATTATTAATTATATTCCTGTTCAGATTCCTTCTGGAAAATGGCAAGAAGATAAATCTGCACAGGAAAAAGTAAGAGCAGAAAGGGAGAAAGGCAGCAGCTAAAAGTGGAGTAGAAGAGGAAGGAAAAAGAACAACAGAAATAGAAAAAGAAAGAGCAGCAGGAACAAATGGAAAAAGTGAAGGCAGATCTGGAAAAGGAACAACAGAGGAGCATGGAGATGTGGTTAGTGAGGATAATGTTCTCAATTGGGAAGGGAACATTTGAATGATGACAGAGAACTACAGCAGTCTTTGCTTTTTGTCAGCAAAGCCTATGTATCCAAACCCATCAATGTTCCAGCATGAAGAAACATATATATAACAAAGCATCTTTCAATATAATAGAAGACTAATAACACACAAGAGTGTAAAGGAGCCAGAAAACCGATCCAGTACCCCCAGGCAAATTCCAAACTAGAGGATAACATCACAGACCTTTTCATCTGGAACATGTGTATACATAAAGTTCCATCCTTTACCAGCACGTTAGATTTTTTCCCCCAAATTTAATATTATGTGTATGTGTATGTCTACTAATTTAACTTCATTTTTGGAAATACTTTCATCCATTTATCATTACTCTGATTTCTGAATCTCTCCTGAAATTACAATTTTCCAACTCATTAATGAAAAATCAGTATCAACAATGAATCAGTCATTTAACAAATTCAGTTTTTGAACCAATTGTACCTAGCTTACAGTGAGTTCGTGAAGATTATATTCTACACTTTCCATACAGCACCAAAACCACTACTGAGCATTTTCTTTGAGAAAAACCTCAGCATGGTTACAAGTGCATGATTATAAAGACATTTCATAGCAACGTAGGTTATTCCTTAACGGTACAAGGATTTTATACTACAAAAAAAAAAAAAATGCAGCAAGAGCACTTTTGCTCTTTACCTCTGCTGACATAGCTTTAAGAGGAAAAAAACACCCACCAAAAACCCACAACAAATACTTAGGGCAAATGTCTGGGTAACCCGCTGTTGAAAGATATTAGTTGTTTAGCTTAAATAAGCAAGCTTTAATAAGAATAAATCATTTAGGGTTATAATATGGTGTGATTTATGCTGTTTGCTTAGCTTTACTTAGCATGAGTAGCTGGATTTGCTGAAGCCTTCAGGCCACAATAGAGTTAATTTTCTTGTTAATTTTCCTAGCAGCTGGTACACTGCTTTGTTAGTCTTTTAGTGTAAGAAAAATGTTGATAACACCCTGATGTTTTGGTAAGTCTGGGACTTTTCAATTCTCCATCTTCTGCCAGCAAGCGGAGATGCACAAGAAGCATAAACCAGAATATAAGGAGGCTACAACCGTCAGCAGAGACTGCAAATGAATAAGGTAAGAGCACTCAACAGCCTGCCTGTCTGGAAACAGAAAAAGAATCCAATAAGCTGTTAGAAGACCCCAGACCAAAAATCACCATTGGCCTAAAACATGTCCTAGTTTGAAGTAAAACAGAACCAGAATTCTGTAATTTTACATCTTAGCTAGGCCTCTTCTAACTCTCTGAAATTAGCGGCATATTGTGGAGAAAACTGCTCGTTCTCAAGAGTGGTAAGACCAATGTTTGTGCTACATGCCAAGGAACGGTATGCAGGTGAGGGGCAGGTGTAAAGATTACAAGGGTATAGGTGCCCAGGGATTTCTTTGTTCCAGGTGCCTGCCTTCTCAGAGGCACCCAGCCCAGGCTGACCTCGCTGCTGTACCTTTCAATTAAATTACTTATTTCTCTAAAATCTGACACCTGAGACTCTGCTGTGGGAAACCTAGGGCTTAGCCTGAAAAAAGAGGGAGCGCACCCAATAGCAAGTGTGTGTGTGTGTGTGAGGAGTCAAAAGGGGCACCCATCAGCCCACTGGGATCACCAACTGCAAAGGGACCCTGCTTCTAGCAGTTAAAGACTTGGGTGGTGTGTGAATGCCCAGGTAATGACTTCTCCTTTAACATCATCAGTATCAGAAACAAGCTCTGGTGTAATATAATTATCACATTTCTATTCATTTTTTGAAGGGTTCTGCTTAGACAAAACAACACATTCTAACACCATCTTAATTGCTTTGCTTCTATTTTCTTTCTCTAGTTACTTTTTCATTACGAATGGCATTTACTGGGGAGAACAGCGACCTCCTTGGGTGATTTTTAAGAGCTGCAGCCTACCTAAAAATGATTGAACACTGCAGGGTATACCCTGGTCACAGGCATTCCTGAGAATCAGATTTGTAGAAGTAGCATCTTTTAATCAGATGGTTTAAAAGAAAGGACAAATCTGCCTTGTAAAGCATTTTTCGATATTAGTGCTATAACTCGCTTAACTTTATTTCAGGAAAAGCAAGTAGACATTCAAGTCAAACTGTTGGACTGACAACCCTGAGTTAGTTTGGAACTTATCTTAAATAGCACTCAGTGAAACAGAAGATCTTTAGTTTGATAGCCCTTAACTTCTAGTTCCCAAAATAAAAAGATTATTCCTTCACTTCATGAACCTCCTTGACTTTCTTTCATGCTCCTTACTCATAGCGTGAATCCTCCTGCAAAAATAGCCCATTTTGGCCGCCATTCTGTTTACATCTAAATCTCAGCCAAGGCTTTCATTGCATCCTTCTTTGTTGCATACCCTGGGTTCTTGTTCTGGGTTTGCATTCTTGTTCCACAAAGATGCTTTCCAATTTTTTCTTCCAGCTCTTGTTCTCTGAACTTTCCTAGCTGTCCCTGTGCTCTCCTCCATCCCTTGTCTCCACATCACGTGAACAATTTACCTGTATCCCATAGCCCTCGTTTCCTCCTCAAAAGCACACATGTAAAAATTATAATTCAGGTTTTTTCCCCCTTTACACACAGTGTGAAGGAAAGTAGGCCATAATTTTTTTTTTTTTTAATACTAATTTGCAGAACCAACCAGACATATGCTAAGTATCACTAACAAGCACCTGTTCTCTATTCTTATTTCTCTCCCTTCACTTTGGCAATCTGCTTAGCTCTTTGGGTTAGAACCTGCTCTTCTTCTGGCACGAATGTTCAGCAAAGCCAAGGTTGCTATAGCAATTAATAATCATTTACGTTTTAGTTTACAGAAACTAGAAGAAGAGTGGAGGTGGCAGCAAAGAAGTCACAATTAGAGAAAGTAGCACAAGAACTTATTTGGCAGCAGCAGCAGGAGGATTATCACAGAAAGCTTCTGCGGTTCCAGAAGAGACAGCTAGAAGAACAAAAAGGAGCAGATAGTCTATAGAAAAGCTAATGATTACTATAGCTGCAGGTAATTGACCTGATTGGATGATTTCTGGTAAAGACAGACTTAGCCTGTGCCTGCCATGGAATTCCTGTGACACTAAGTCCCAGACTTGCAGTAGCTCAGCTGCTCCTCCTCTATTAAATAGATATGGTAACAACAGTCCTCTCTTCCACAGTCCCCGCAGCCTGAAGAAGAGAAACGCCACTGTGTAAGATACATTTGTGCTACATCTGTTCATTTCTTAGTGTTTTCATTATATATCTGCTCTGAAAGCCTGTATCTCAGTAGCTACAGTTTAAAAACAAACAAACAAACAAAAAACAAAAAAAAAAAACCACAACAACCAAACAAATTAAGAAATAGTTGTGGAGGAAGGCTTGAAAACCTAAGTGCCAAGCAGATAAAAAAAATCCAATTACAATTTAAGACAAACTCACATGTTTGAGACAATATTAAATACTTGCAATGTCAGTATTATAACAGTATTTTCTTGCTATTGGTAAGTGATGAAAAAAAACATTTCCTAAATAGGAAGTATGTGAGCAACTAATAGTTGTTGTTGATCTGTTTCTAAGAAGCAGAAAAATGCAGGCAGAAAGAAGGAGCAATGTGGTTAGAGGAGGAATGTCAGCAGCTAGTAGAGATGGCAGAAGAATGCCTGGAGTATGAAAGAAGAAACAGGAAGAAGAAAAGGTATCGGGCTGAGGAACAGATGAAGAAAGAGGAAGATGCTAGACTAGCTCTAGACGAAGCCAGAATACAAGCACAGCTTTAATCAGGTATGTAGCTATTAATCAAAGAGTGGAATTATCTTTTTCCTCAGTAATAATAATACATCTTTACACCTAGTGCCAGACTATATAAAAACATTTCTGTAGTCAGGAGTTCTACCAGTTAACATTGAAAAGCAACATTGGTACCTCAAGAGTTAGTTAAGCTGCCTTCAATTCAAACTCAAGACACAACACAGTTGTGCTGTTTAACCAGTTTTCCAATGTTTCCCCAAGTTCCATCAGCGATTGCGATTCACATACGTCTTATCTGTATTAACTGTTTTAGAGTTTTTAACATCCATTTATGCCACAAAAAGAAGCCCAACTAGATTTCCCCCCACATCTGAAACTATGATTACCTTTATGCAGTCCAGACTCCAGCATAGCATGCTTCCAGAACTCATTTCTACCAGCACCTCAGTCTGAATACCACATATTAAAACACTGCAAAGAGCATAACAGGCCTTCTTAAGGGAAGCCTAGGTCAATTTGTCAGGGACAAAGCAGTACCAGGGATAAGAGGATACACGGGATCTACAGCTTAGCAGGAATAACTATCTCCTGCTTGCTCTATTCATACTGTTACAGAAGGAGAACATACAGGCCCACAAGAAGGTATTTGCATAAGCCAACATCTTTTTCCCCAGCCCATTCCAAACCTTGCTCAAAGCCAGCTCCTGGGGGAAGTCCAATCTCCTGTCCAACCTCAGTGCCTCCAAAGGCACCTTATGCACCATGACAAAGTCAAAGAAACTGCCAGTGAACCTGCAATGAGCTAAGTGAGCATGTAGCTTTCAAGTCAAAGCACCAGCTTTCTAACACAAGGAGGAATTCTGTCCTGTGTCTCCAATCCACTTTATTATAAACACTGTTCACAGGTAAAAAGCACATCTGGAACATCTGCGGTTTCAGCAAGCACTTCTAGAAGCTCCCAGACTAGAACACACTCAAGATGTTCCTCATCCATGGGTGTCTTCTTATTTTCAGCTGCTTGAAAAACTAGGCCTGAAAACCATACAAAAGAGCAAATAAATGCTTGGTGCCAGGAATGGGTCATTGCAGTGAGCTCTTTGAGCTCCAGTCTAATTCAGGGTTCCAGCCCGATTCCAAAAAAGAGGAACAACGTTCCTTTTTGTGATAGATGCTACTCTCATTCACAAATTATTTTCCCAGACTGCAACAGTAGCCTGCGTGTGCATCCTGTTGATAGCAAGTAAAAGCATTCATGTTTTATCAGTCAGTAAAAATGAATCCAGACAGACCTCTTGAGGTGCCAGAACACATTTAGTTTTCATCCTTTGCTGCTTCATCCCAGATTCTTTGGTCCATTTTGAGTTGAGAGAAAACAACAGAACTGTCAGTTTACAAAAGGTGTGAAGACCTCAGTGCTGACTTTTAATGGAATTCTCCAAACCAGTAAATTGCAATAAATGTGCTACTATTTAAGAAAAGGCTTGATTTCAGTATCAATAATAAGACAACAACAGAGAAACTATAGCAAGATAAGAACTTTTCTTCCTTGTAAATCAGGTTTATCTTATTTTCTGCTTCTCAAACACCAAGATAAGACAGTTTTAACATTTGGAGATTCAATTTGTATAGCAGTCCTTGTAGAATCTCCTGTGGAGAAAAGTAATCAATTTTTGCAGTCTCTAAATTGAAGCTGAACTTCATTAAATTAAATATGCATTAAGTACTGGTTCTAAAAGCAAAGCAAAACAAAACCAGTTTACGCTACTTTCAACTTGCACAATTCCTACAGTTCTCTGTATGGTGTCTCAGAAACCAGTCTTCTCATTTAAGAAAATTTACCTGAACAGCAGTAATTCAAAAGTGCATACAGAAGATGCGCAGGTCAGCAGATATTTTAGTATTGTATTCTTAAAAATAAATTTCCATTTAAAGTAGGAAAAGTTAAGAACTAGTATACAGTTGTAGTGCTTCTAAAACAATACATGGTTAGTCAAAATTTGTGGCAGACTTCAAGTTATACCATTATCTGACATCCTAACCGAAGCTGAAATCCCACCAACATTTACACATTTAACTTAAAAAAGACTATCTCATTTTTGTCAAATTGACCATCATGTAGATATATTTATACTTAAAAGAATATACAAATCCTTTAAACACACCAGCTTTTAGAAAATCTGTTGAGGCTGATAATTTTGTAAAGTGCTTATCAATACAGCTTTTACACACCACCATAACGAGTATTAAATTTCACAATTAGAAATAAAGCAAGTATTAGCTTCCACCGTCCAGTGCATAACTGACTCAGTGAAGATGGCTTCATTCTCCCACCATCACTTTTTAAAAAAAAACAACACTTAACAAAAGCAGCCATCAACAGCTGAACTCAGTTCTTCTAATATACAGGTAAGCATATAAACAAAGACAAAGAAACATTGCAGGAGGGAAAAAAAAAGAATATATCTTCTCTGGTTTTCTCCAACATAGGAAGGCCAATCTGACTTCCAGTCAACGTGCTTCAAAGCTATGAGTGGTTTAGAAATTCCCCTCCAGACCATCTTTTCAGAAATGCTTCAAAAAGTGTTAGTTCCTCCAGAGAAACGAAGAAAATTCAAGTCTGTCTACTCCTTGACTTCAAAATTCAGGTTTTATTTCAATGTACAACTTCCAAGAATGAACTTCCTGAAAAATTTGTGTAGCATGTGTGTCTTCTCATGTTACATGAAGGTCTCAATACTAATCTTTGAGGCAGAGTACAGTTTTCCTCTTATTACTGTTCCATCAAGTTGTAACAGTACAGACATTGCTTTAGACCAGCAGCTCCGTTGAGGCACTGGCTCTTTGAGGGCTCACAAGTCTGAGAAAGAGGTCAAAACAGTTTGCACAGGTACCATATCCACTCTATAAAGAGATGTATTCTAGGACAAGGTTACACAATAGAAAGACATTTTTGCCTTGAGCTTCATACTGAAGCCACATTCTGCAAGAAACCCTCCTCCATAATCTCAAGAGAACTAAATGCAGTGCTTCAACTAGAAAGCTGATACAAATGAGCGTATAAAACAGATTTGGAAGAGAAGAGTGAACAGTAAGAAGCAAAGAAAGTTGCTGCAGCATCTAGAGTATTAGCATCAAACCCAGGGTATCTGGATTCTGTTCACATGGTCCCCTGCACCTCAGTTCCTAATTTGCAGAAGAGGGATAACGGGAATTTGTCTACTAACAAGAGCATTATACAAATTTAAATTGGAATATGACTGATAATAATCACAAGGCTGTTTTATTTCTGGTATTCTGAAGCAGATATATTTAGTATTCTAAAAAAGCAATTGGAGAGAAGTGCAAAGAAGCCATGTTGTTCTACATCACAAGTAGCAATCTCTCTTCCCCCTAAGAATTGAATTACATAGAATACTTCAAAAAAAACCCCATATTCTGACATTTTGTAAACAAAAATTTTAATCTTTAAAAAATTGCTTAGTGCAACTACGTGTACAAAAGTATTACTAAATCAGAAACAGGACACAAACCACAAACATGAAAGAAAATGCATTTCTAGCTTTACAGCAAGTGCCATAAAAACTAATCATTCAAAATCTGCAATTTCTTCCAAGTATGCCAGCACTAAAATGTGTCTTAAAATGAAGTTGGCATTCATAGAGAACTTGATTTACCAAACCAAATTGGAAATAAGTCCCATTTATCTGCAGAAAGGCTAAAGCAGGGACAATGCAGAAGCCTTCTCTCCACACTACCCTGCCCATAACCTCCCATCTGGGCTTTTATACCCAGTAACATGTTCTCGAACTGACCATTTAGAACCTGCACCTAGCAAAAACATGAAGTGGACCCTCATAATGATGCCTGATGACAGTTCCATGTCATTAATCACAGAGAGATTATTTAATAGTAGCCATGATCCTATGAAATGCAGACATTAAAAACCATCTTTGTATTTCCTTCCAAGTTGCATCTTCAGTTGACCTTTTGCACGTGAAGTGAAGCTATATGTAACTGTATGTGAATACTCTCTAACAAGAAAACAAACAGCTGGTAGTCTCAAATAGTCACCCGCAAACCAAGCAGATCAAGTATTTTACTAGGGCAAACAGAAAGTATCTTTTTGTTTATATGAGGTATATTTACAGAGCACATTTTTTTTCTGGCTTCAACATATAGTTACTGGAAAAGCATGCCCTAATTATAACTTTTTATGGTTTTGCAAACATTTGAAAAGAAAATGCAAGTTGTTTATAAAATTGTTTTTCTTGTTTATTTTAAATGAAGCTGGTACAGACAATGTCCATTCAAAACCCACGTCCCAGGCCAAAAGGTACAAACAAGAGTGTCAAAGTAACACTGGTTGTCTGCTGTGAACATTCTTGCATGAATACCTGCATGTACTAATTGCTATATGAAGTTAAAATGCTTCTGGGCTCTTCTGGCAAGATTTAAGAATCATTAGGGTTTTCAATTTTATGTCTTCAGCAAAGCCATCTCTGGAGCAAGGTACAGATGACAACAGTTCTAGCTTTTCCACTTCCAACTTGGTAATCTTCTTTGTTGGGCCATCAGCACAATTTAAGCAAAATAGCTCTGAGTTATGGATACACAATTTCTCCACAGTTTAGTTCTCTGAAAAACTTCATCTCGCACTGAAAGTTATAGTCCAGGAGTGAAACAGTCACACATCAAAACTTCAGGGCAGATATGGAAGTCATTAAGAACACTCGCCCACCTGGCAGATCTTACAGCCTTCGTGCCTGAAATGCACGAACCTAGTGAACATACAAATGCATGTGTGTACGTGTATTTCTAAAGGGGAGGGCAGAAGGGAAGAGGGGAGGCAAGGCTGCAGCTGGATCACAAAAGTTCAGCACAATGAAAACAGAAACAATAGTGTATAATGAGCACGAGAATTCAAAATACCAGACGCTTGAAAATAAATTCCCAGAGATGGGGTGCCAGTTTCAATTCAGTGTTGAACACCACATTACAAAAGAACTATTATTTAAAAATAAAAAAGGATTAAGGGGGAAGAAAACAAACAGAAGGATCTAAACTGTTGAGTGACCCCCCGTCTGTTCCTGATAAACTTCAATCACATCTTCCTCCTCCATCCCCAGCTGTGAGAACAGAGAAAAACAGCATATAATTGTTATAAATCTAGTGTACTGAATTCAGAGCAGGTCCTAGCCAAGTTATACAATGGTTTGTTCCTCTGTCCCATCATAATTCAAAGGGGTGAAAAAAAAATTTCAGTCACCACCTCACTAGCCAACAATCATGATTTTTAGCCCTTTTCCTTCAGTCTTATACATCTCATTCAAAGCAAAAGCCTTATCAGTCAAGTCTAAATCTGCTTGTGGAGCAGTAAACACCAGCCTGGAAATTTCTAGCTTTACCTTTCTGTAAATCCCTTCTTGGGCAACAGATGCACAGGAATGTAACCAACATCATAGTGAATGCACCAGCAGTACAGCCACGTGAATTATATATAGCACACTACTAATTCACAATACAGCTAAGACTGTAACTCAAAGTCTGTTTGCAACTGTTCTCTTAAAGAGGGTAACTTGTTCAATTTCACAGGACACAAGTTAGTCTAATTTTTCAGAAGGTCATTATTATAACAGTGTTTCTTCCTGCTTTGTCATAACAATTGGTGGAAGTCACTGGACAGCAGAAGTAACCTGTCTTCTGTTTATTTACCCTTTCATCTAATAAATGTGAACTAAATACATATTTATTCCCAAGTCACACTGAAGTTCTAGCTCAAGAACTAGAAAGTTCCCTTCAGTTTTTTCTCTCTGGTAAACAATGACCACATCCTCCCTTCTGAAACAACATTACACATGAAAGCCCAATCAATATCTTTCTGAACGGCATATCTGCCTTACTAAAGATTCTAGTTAGACAAATACAGTCCGACTATATTTGACTAAATATAGTCCCAAAAGTTGGCTATATTTAAAGAAACACCTTCACTGTGGTTAACAGTCTAGTAGAACAGAGATACTAACTAATTTGGCATTTAGTTTCTCCAGTGAACTATGTAACACTTTTTTCTAGAAAGAAACTCACCTCCTTGGGGGTATGATTATCAGTAATTCTCTGACCCTCGAAGAGGAACCTGAGTGAATTCATTGGAACACCCTAAAAAAAGAAACAGATGTACAAGAAAAAAAACTTCTTGAAACTTGTACAAATTTAAAAGAAAAATATTTTTAATAAAAACAACACGTGAAAGTCAAAAAAAGAAAGTGTTAGTTCCCATTACCTGAGGAGCTCAGCTAGTCTGTTGCAACTACATAGACTACAAAGAAGTGAGTCAAGGAACACATAACACTGCTGAAATGCGTGTTTATTCCAAAGTCTTGCTGGAATTCTAGTTCAACAACCTGGAAGTTTCCTTAGCTTTTTTTTTCCCCCTTGTCTTTTTATAATTTATACATACGGTACTGACTACACCCTCAGTTCCAAGAAAACATTACACATGAAGGTTCTGCCTTTTTCTGAACTGCGTATGAGTTTTATTAAAAATCCTAGACAACAGTAAGAACACGATGTTTACTTCATGAATGTCTACCCTTGCTTTCCCAATCTTGTATCACCATAGGAAGGAATAGCAACCTTTACCATTATCAGTTCTGCAAAAGCTCTGCACTGAGGACAAGAAAGAGCAGAGCTGAGGGGAACAAAAAGGAACACCATTTAAATCGGGAGAAAATGGCCACCCAATGGTAAATAAGTTGCAGTATGCCTACTGTGTTATGGCAGAATATCATATTCACCTCAATAGATGAGGCAAATACCTCAATCTTTTTCTTCTCTTTCAAGTTATAAGCAAAACAAACACAAGTGAAATATGATGTTTTGTACATCAATTAGATCTCAGAAATATTGCTTGCAAATAACTAGGCAGAAAAATTCACAGGAAAGACCAGCTTTTCACGCTGTTCCGACAATCCCTCTGGCTAACTTGAAATGGTCACGGGCCCTTTACCAGAGAAAGGCTACTTCACACCAAAAACCGTATTGACTGCTGATGAAGGAAAAAAAAGACTCTCCAGAATTCAGCCCAGGAGACAGATATAACTCTGTTCATTCAAGTAACTATTTCTGTCTTTAAAAAAACCAACAAATTTCATACACACGCATTTTCATCAGTCAAGACTGCTGTATGAATTATTTCCAAGGTCTTATTTTAAAATTTGAAGTTTTCCAAATGAATCACAATTTTAATCATGTGGATTTGGATACAAACATATCTGGTGTTTGATCTTTTCTTTCCTCCTACTCCAGAAGGATAGCAAAAAAGAACACATTCTATAAAAAAAACCCACTTCAATGAACAAGTTCAACTTGTCTCAAGGTATTTAGAAAAAAACCCAAAGCATTATTTCTTATATCTCCTGAAGTGAACTTCAACATAGTTACTCAAGAAAAGGCCACACAAGCCATCTATCCCCAAAGCTGAGGGTAAACTAGGCCAGGGCTTCTGGAAATAGCAGCACTGACTCCACAATATCTGCCACAGAATCTGGAAGTAAAGATACATTTTTGATCTATAACAGTAGTTGTCATTTACCCACATCCACAATTAATGGTGCAGATTTCATTAACTTAAGGCATAATAGCTAGTGTTAATCAGTTACCATATTAATGTCTGTAACAATGCCTAAGGCTGCTCTCATCCTAAGCTGCAGTATTATACAGCTTTAAGGGAATTTCACTTGGAGACAGGAGATTTTATAGTAACTGTAAGTGCATGCCTGCGCATTTTAAAAGGTAACTTCTATGTCTTCTAAGCAGCCACTATATATTTTCAAACAGTAATTTTAACTTACTACAAAATTCACAACTGCCTTAAATAGAAATACCTTTACTTGTCAAAAGAAATTAGGAGATATTTGTACTGTCAGATAGCTGTCCTGTTGGTAACTAGACAGAAGCTTGACTGTCTCAACAAATGACTTTATTTGAAAGAACGGTGAGAAAAGTAAAGCTAATGTGTTTGGCTTTTTTTATTTTCTTCTTCAAAAGAGTGTAATTGTTCCACAAACCTGTCTTTGACAGTATGATTCTTTGAGTTTCTTGAGGTGTGTTGTCATTTTCACCTTGAAGTGAATTTCACTGCTGTCCTAAGAACAGAAAAGAAAAAAGTTACTCTCTTTGTAGTAGCTGCTTACTTTACCTATGATAATTTTAAGATTTTCATTAAGAAAAGCTTATGTAAAACTACCATGGAATGCAGTTTAACTATCACTGTGCATACCTTGCTACATCATAACATGAACCTCCAGGATGATTTATCAGTCACTAAATTCATCATGCACTTCCACAGGAAGCACTATTTCAAAACAGATGGCATAGTATAGCCTTAGGCTCACTATGGAGGTTTTGGATTTAAAAGCACTAAAAACCATACATGGTTCAGTCTGTGCTTCCATCTTTACCCAGCTGATGTACTTATGAAATACAAACATACATATGCAGAGGACTTCTGCTCTAAGATTCCAAAAGAGACAAGTTAAAGCTTGCACTTCAAAATCTATACAAAGCCTTGTTCAATTACAGTAATTATCTAGAAGTTAGGATACAGGCAGACTTGGCAACACAACAGTAACCTAAGGAGAAATCTTAAGTGTCATCATTCTATAGTCCTTCCTACCAGTCATAAGATATGAGTAACTACAACCGTCAAAATGGCTACAGATACAACAGACTGCAAGAGGTTCTGTGCAAAAAGCACATGGGTCATATGTAGCTTTTGAATATGTTCTCATCATTGGCAGTTAAACCAGCAAGAGGTGAGCCAGTTTGTGTTAGTCCTACTTTAAGTCCTCCATCTCCAGTCAACAGCACAGCAATCACGCTAATACTCCAACAAACAGTACTGAGTCAAGTCATATGAGCTAAGAGTTCTTTGCACAGAAGGACTTCTGTTCAAGAAGGATCTCAACAGTCACATTCCAACACAACTTGAATTCAGACTTATAATCCAGCATTCACATCTACCACCATGCCAGCCAACAGAATCCTCTTCCTATCCCTGTCCAAGAAAGCCGACCTCATGCTTAGTGTACTACATGAACTCTGAAGACCTGAATTTATCCATTTTGCCACATATTCATATCCTTGGATAAATTAATCTCTCCATGCATCAGGTCCCCTAGTTGTAAGACAGAGATCACACTGACCAAGTCCCAAGTCATAAGGATAAATTACTCAAGCTTTAAAAAAAAAACAAACAACAAACCAAAACAACTAAACACCACCACAAACCACGCCACGGTATACTGACACACATTACGGGCAATTGGCAAGTAGTTTACAGTAGGAGAGGATCCACAGCGAAGAACTGAAAATATCAACATTCATTTATTCATTTCTACAATACAAAAACCTCACACCTCCACCAAATGTCAACAAGTAATTTTGTAAAAACTCACCTGCCCAATGACTTTGAGTTTAATGTATTCTCCTTCCTTCTTATCTCCTAAGTCCTCAGCTGAAGGCTTTGCTTCCTGCAAGAAAAAAAAAAATTTTAAAGTCTGATTGGTTCAACACTTCGTTATTTTCACTGGACAGTGTGACAGCTGTCATTCTCCTTATTACATGAAATCAGACTATTCAAGGCACCTTATTTCTTCCTTTCTGTGTGTGGAAATAATGGCAACATACTATGAAAGGCTGTCTGCCTGTGAAAAGTTTAATTAATGACAGAAGATAAACACTGAAGAACATAAGAGATGAGAGAAGGGTCATTTGGAAATAGATGCAAAAACACGAAGTATGGTTTTATACCACTAACTCCTAGTCAACAGACTTCAAAAAAGAAATACAGGAAGGGTACTAAGAGACCCAGATATTTGACAAAAAAAAAAAAATCATGAGGACAATAAACAGAAAGCACTTGTGGCACCCCATCAGTGTAAAAAGAGTGAACCATGCAAACATTTTTCAGTCTATTGTGTCAACAGTAATGACTACTTTCAAAAGGATGGTCTTCTTTTCTATGACAACAAAACAACATCAAGTAACAGCTTCCTTCTAGCATGTTCATTTTAAGACCACAATTCTTAAAAGTTCTTAACAATTTCAATTCTAAGAACTATAGTGTTGTGATATCTTTCCAGGATAAAAGTTAATTGAATTTTGATTTTTAATTTTGATTCAACAACTTGAGCACTAAAGCTCATCAAAAGGGTTTACATGTTACGTTCTGTATGGCATGAATTAAGGATGTCAAAGTTTTCATGTTAGCTGCTGACAGATTAAGACAAGTGAGAGATCAGATACGATTAACCCCATCCCTTGCCTGTCCCTACATAATCTGGATCAGGCCTTTAATTATGATTCACTGCAGAACAAAGGGATTTTACACAGACACTGCCACAGGTTCAGATGGTGCTAGGTGAAGAAATCTTCCCAAGTAGTGAGAAACAAGGATATCCTGCTGATCATGTTTCAAATCTTTCTTTTATACTTTATTGCTTATCACAGTAGACAAAATAAGAAAAGTATGTTCAGGTGCCTACCATATACATTTTCCCAATCCTAAAGGGACTTTTTGCTGAGTATACAGAAATATCCTTTGTATGGTTGGACTTAAATGTTAGAATCAAGTGCCAAAAACACATACTAACCTTCCATATTAAGTCCATCCAGATAGGTCTCTATCTCCAGATTAAAATGGCAGACAACCCTTTTCAAGCAGGTGTTTTTTTTTTTTTCCTTAAAGAGGTTAACCATGCACAATTTCTTTGAATGTTAAAAGTTCAGGTAAGGGCAGGGGGGAAAGTCTGCAAACACCTTCCCTATCTGTACTAGTCTCAGTCTGGAGGGAAAAAAGAGAGAGGAAGTGCTCTTTGTATCAGTTTGACTCACTGCCTCAAGCCAGATCCATTCAGTTTCTGTGATGACAAAAAAGTATGAGCAAGAGACTCCATCTGGTTTGAATATTTTTTTATTTTTTTTTTTTAAATACCTACCTGGGCACAACCTGGACTGCTGGGACTGATTCACCACCCTTCAAGCTCACACCCAAAAACTGATCCTAAGCTTTCAAGAAACTAGATGCTTACCTGCATGTCACCAAGCAAATAACTTTTGAAGCGTGAAAGGAGTCTTTACTGGTAACACAGTCACAGTAGCTGTGCTCCCCACCAAAGTTTTCCCTTTCTGACATACTTGAACTCTAACCTCATGGGACTCATTATTTGCAGGAATAAAAATATACCAGTTTCCACTCCTGGCTAAAGAGAAAGAAAAGCAAGAACCTGCAACTTGTTCTGGTAACTTGCACAAACAGCATTTTTATTGTCCGTATACAGGTTTACTAACCTCTAGGAGTCAGAAAGAGATTTAGATCTCCACAAATCTGAAGTCTGTAACTTCAAAACCATCTCCTGGTTTGCTATCACTGAAAGAATTTGTAAGAACATCCTGTCCCTTTACATGACGTTTCAGGTCAGTCACCGTCTTAGTTTACTTTGCATAAGATCCAAATTGCATGGCAGCACACCATCCCAGCAGCAGAGGCGTTTGTAGTAATTTATACGGTTCTGTGCATTGTGACAGATCTACCTACTTAGCTTTGCAAAACAAATCATCCTGTACAAGGTATGACAAATCATCATTGCTACTATGACGGTGCCTCTGGCCAATATGAGTGGAAAACAATGATTCATAAGATGTTTGATTCCTACCCTCAGGGAAAGAGGGCTCTAGTACTAAAAATGAATAGGGGAAGCAGCAAACAGTAGAAAAAGCAGAGGGAATTGGAGTCTTGAAACACCATACCATAAAGACGCTCATTTAAAGCCCTAGCAACCTCTCACCCACTAAATAAAAGCAAACAGAGCTGAAATTTCAGGAAAAGAGAACTAAGATCAAATCAACGTTGACAATGCCAATAACTGAAGCTTAAAAATACATGCAAAATATTTAAAATCAGAACACAACAAGACCCAGCAAGTCTGAAACAGCTCCCTGTGTTATGTCAGTGAACTATTCTGCCATTCAATGCCAAATGGTAAAGCCACACAAAAACACTTAAGAACAAAGAAGGCAAGGAGATTGCAAAGTTACTAAACTGCAAGCATTCACTAACAAAACCCTGGATCAGCAATCTGCAAGCAAGCCTCCAGACTTTTACTTGCACTGTGAAAAGAACTGGTGTTTAGGGTATCTCATGAAACAATACATAAAAAAAGACTACCACACAAACAGAACAGGAATAACACAACACTCCAAGTTCTAACTTTTCATTAGATGCCTACAGTTTTAAAAGCTTCATTCCAGAGTTTTCCTAAATAGCACAAAATGAGGCTCCTAGTACTCTCTCACATTTATATATCAACACTAAATTCACAACCTTAAAAAGCACCCAAAGTTTCTTGGATGAAACACACCAGTATTGATATTACAAGTAATGAAACCACTAAACAAACATTGTAATGCAGTACATCGCAAGTTTCATCCTCCAGTTTTCTGTAGCGCTCAAACTTCAATGTTCAAGCCTAAAAAAAACCCCTATGTTCAGCACACTTTCAATAATACTAAATAAAAAAGATTAACAAAACCAAAATTACTGGAGGAATAGGACTACAACACACTTCCTAACACAGTAAATCAACTCTTATTTTTGTTATAGGAGTGGAAAATGCATGCAAGACACAGCATTCTTTATTAGTAGTACATAAATAGGTAAAATGCCAGCATCTAGATTCAATTAAAGCAAAAACAGCCTGAGACTCTTAAAGGGAAGGGAAAAATTATTCTTTTTTTCTGCTTAGATCAAAAAAACACATGGCTGCTTGGTGGGAAGTCTACCCTTCTTGTATTTTTATTTATCATAGAAGTTAATGTCCTACTGGAAATAAAGTAACTCACTCAAGTATGGTTCTTTATTTACACCAAAAAGACAAGCCAAAATTGTCATAAGTGGTTAGAAATTATGTGCTTGTAATTCCAGGGCCAAAAAGAAAGACACTGTAGACAAGCCACAGTTTTGGGTAATCCAATTATTCCTGTAGGACTGATAAAGAGAGGAATGAGATTTACAGTGCTGCATTACCATACGCTATACAGTTACTTAAGCATCTGTTTAGGTCTTGATGCACAGTCCCCCCTGAAGTGAATGACACAACACATAACAATGTTTAGCTCATCTATTAAAAAAAAATAAATAAACAGGGTCCTTATTCAAAGGCCTTTAAGATATCTATCCAAAAAAGGTTATCACATACAATGAATTTTACATACTTCAAGCAGTCCCAAAGAACAAACATGTATATTTTTTAGCAGAACTTGCCTGGAGAAGGAATTACCTAATGAAAGCTGCTATGTGTTAAAACATGCTTTAGTTCACAAATGCAGAGAGCTACAGAGCAGGTCACGTGAGGATCGGTCTACAAAATCTAGTTCAGAATTTGCCTTTTTTTTTTTTTTAATGCAGCCACTTTCCCATATTTTACTACAATGTGAACATGTCCTAATGGGTGCCAGCAGTAGCTGTGCTCCCAGCTGCACTCCCACAGGCGGAGATGGGCAGCAGCAGCACCACGCTCACCAGTAGAGTTGCATTGTGTTTGAAAGCCGGGGGCAGGGAGGAAGACCACCAGCACACACAGCAAAAGTTCCTATTCACGGGTCACAATGTATCAAGGGTAGTCCTCAAAGCAGACACAGTATATGCTAAGCTTAGCCTTGTCTCTGGAAAATTTTAATTTCCTGGCTGGCTCTAGTACTACTCTTGACTACACAGCACCGCAAGAAACATTCGTAGATACCGACATTGATTTTTCCCAAGTCAAATAGTCATGACAAAGTTAGGAAACACTGCCATATGAAGGCAATATAAAAAATAAAGCAAAACGGAACACAAAATAAAACCAGAATGCTGTTTTAACTTTCCACCAGCAGGTCACATAGCCTAAAGCAATAGTTGTAAGCAAAGGACTGTATACATGCCATGAGCAAGCCAGGAACTTGAAGTATGAGTAACTATTCAAGTCCCCAGTTGAGAAGTCAGAATTGACAGGAACATAACCAAATACAAGGAGCAAAGGCAGGACAGAGTCTTGGTAAAGGATGTTGCTTGGCAAGCAACGCTCAATTAAGGAAGTACGGGTCCCCCCCTCTGCATTCCTAGGGCAAACAGAGGACCTGGCAGATCTAACCTAACCCGCACAAAGCCTGCTGTGGGGGAAGAGCATCCTACCGCACAACTGGGAAATGGAAAATGAAAGGAAACAACTGTTGTGCAACACGGCTCACCCCTCGCTGCACTCCCGGGTTTACAGGGCCGGGGCTCCCCCAGCGGCGATCCCGGCCCGGGGCCCCGCAGAGCCGCCCCCGCTCCGGCCGGACGCCAGCCCCGGCCCCCGAGCATCCCCCGCCCGGAGCCCGCCCCCGTGTTCCTCGCGAAATGCCCTGAGGGAACGGGAAACGGGGATTAAAATACCGGGGGGATGGGAGGGGAGGCGCGCAGAGTTTGGCCGCAGTCGGAGATTGGCACCCCCGCACACACTCCCCGAGGGAAACATCCCTCCCAGCGCCTCCCGGGCGGCCGCCGCTCCCCTCGCCCCGGGCCACCCATCATAGAGAGGTCTGGGCTGCCCCACGGCAGCGAGGGAGGGGGCCGCAGGCAACTCCTCCCGTGCCCCCGGGGCCTGCTGCCGCTGCTCGCCGTGCCGCACCACCCCCCCCCTCCCGCTCGTCCGGCGGCAGCTCCTCCCGGGGTCGTCGGCCGGGGCCGGTGGCGCCCGTACCTGGTCAGACATGGCTCGGCCCCGTTGCGTGCGGCAGGCTCGGCTGGGCCGCTGCAGGCGCTCCGCTCCTTTCTCTGCCCGCAGCGCAAACACAGGCCGCGGCGCGGGCGGGATTTCCGGTGCGCCTGAGCTCACTTCCCGCACGGCACGGCGCGGCGCGGCCCGGCCCGCACGGCGGCTCCTCCCCGCCAGCACCGGCACCCCGCGGGAGGCACCGCCTTCGGCCCCCTCGGGCCTCCCCGCTCTCTAAACCGGGAGGTGCCGGTTCCCCGGGCTCGCCCGCAGCGGCCCGGCCCCGGGCGGAGGCGGGGCAAGGCAGCCAGGCCGCGGCGGAGACGCCGGCTCTCTCCAGGCCTGCGAAGGCCCGGCTGCAGAAAGGCGCCGAATGGCCTACCCCAAAGAGGGAAAAAAAAAACCAAACAAACAAAAAACAGGTGTTTTTATAAACTCCGCCAGTTACAGGCTCTAACGACGGAAAGTACGGGTCTGCAAGGCCGTTTTGTCCAGCCCCAGAGGAGCCAGGCCAAGTCACATAACCCTTCCAACAAAAGCAGCTCTCCTTACACCTATCTGTACTGACTTGCTAAGGTTTTTACTTAAAAGACATGCTTAAAACCAAAACTCACTTCTCCAATTTATGCACAGTTTGCATATATTTTTTTTTTAATCACTGCAACCATGCAAGCTGGATGCGTGCAACAGGATCCCCATTGATTAAGCGAATTAGCAGGGAGGCAGTTGCATTTGCACAAATTCCCAGTGACAAAGAGAACCAAACCTGACGCTAGACAGAGCTACAGAATTAAGATGATCTTTCTTAGGCAAGGCCTAGTAGGCAGGAAAGCCAAATACGTTCATACTATGCCAAGCTCACAGCAAGAGCTCATTATAAGCTTAATAACACTACACAAAGCACCAAAAGAAGCCGTTCAAGGGCTTCACAGCAACCCATGATACTAACAGAATAGAAAGTGACACATACTTCTCTGTCCTAAACATCACTGCTATTCACAAACAAAAAACAGTTTTAAGAGCGGGGAGGGCAGTCTTGTAGCAGTAAGGCTAAGGCCTCAGACTCTAGCATAAAACCTGAGTGTAATTCTTCATTTTACCAATTCTTCTATGCAATTTTGTAATAAAATCTGACACTCACATGAGTTGAAATGCAGTTACCTATCCCCATACGTAGCAATAAAGGCATAATGTTGAGACGTGCACATCTGCATACGTGCTAAGTAACAGTACCACCACCTCTTGTTTAATCCCTTCTTACTCAATCAGCTGTGGACACATTACCTCTTCAAGATACAAGCTACGTTTGTACAGCAGCCGCAAAGGCAGGCTCTGTTCAGCCCATGAGAACTATGGAGGTCCATCAGCAAAACTCACACTTTTTTTGACAGCCCAAACTCAACACATAGTATCCTTAAAATTGAAACACAACAAAAATTACACTGCTTTCAAAAGACTAAGTATACCTACACAAGTTTCTAACCAGAAAGCCCGAAGTTGCTGCTGCTGCTGCTACAACCGCCATCAAGGCTACTTGCCCTAATAGTCTCACTTAATTCTCAGGTGTTTTATAACTTCTCTAATTTCCCTATCTGCAACTAATCTCAATCACCTGGAGTCAATAAAGGTCATCGCTGTTCATTAAAATTGCTGCGAACTTCTCCAAAGCTACATAAGTGGTTTAGGAGCCAAGAGCTGTTAGTGGTTTTCTCAAAACTATTGGACCGTGTAGTTTATGCAAAGACTCTTCAGTCTGTCAAAAGCAAATTTTTTATAAAACTGGACTTCAACCTAAGAACAATCTATAATCTCATAATGCAAACATATTTGCTTGAGAGCAGTTAGTGCTAGCAAACAGGATGAATACATTCTCAGTTAAACAACTAAATAACATGTACTTGTTCTTCACTCCCCCTGAGCCAGCAGCACCAGAAACAGTACTTCAAAACCAGGCGGAACCTGGAATTTCTCTTTCTAGTTGAACATAATTTCTTTGGCAATATTACCAGTTGTGAGACTTCAAAAAAAGTGGTTACATTATCTAAACCACCAAAGTCTTTCCTTTTAAAAAAAATAAATCTTAAGAATGATGCGAAACCCCAAATTTCTTTGGCTTTCCAGCGTATTCTTTACAGGAGAAGCAAGAGAGGAAATGAAGGCGTGGTGACTCATATGGATGGTTGCATAAAACGCAGCAACGAATGTCTGATATTAATCAAGACCAAGAGTTGCTTGGAGCCTCCCTTCCTGCGGGCAGGAAAAACTCTGCCTCTGTTTTCAGTGCAGGTGACCCTCAATGTAAAATAAGTGGGAATTTATAAGGGCAAGGACTGATGCTTTCTGCCTGTACTCCACTAGCACGCAGCTTTTCAATTATTCAGTAGGGCCCGGACCCAGGCACAGAAGTAGGTCAGCTGCAGCAGCGCACACACAAAGACGCTCTTTGCCAAGACAGAAACCAGTAGGTGGCACAAATGGATGGCTTTAGCCGCCTCCGGCCTCTGCCTTCCCCCAGCAGAAATGCCTGTATCCGGAGGACACTGCAGCAGTGTGCGGAAACAAGCAGCCTTTAAAATTTATGTTTTAAGTGCATGTAATTTGGCACCTCTCTGTCAGAGAAGCAAACCTTTTAAATGCACACAAATGCACTTAGTCACAAGAAATTATTTACAAAAAAAAAAGAACTGTAGCTGTATGAAGACCTGCAGACAAGGCCTTGGGAACAGGCCAGAGGTGTGAGAGCAGGATCCACCCCCATGTGTGGGGAGGGCTGGGAGCGCCGGCTCAACTGCATCGCTGCAGGTGCGCTGGGTGCAGCACCCCAATGCAACTCAGGGTAACCAAGGGGTGCCACCAGCTCAAACCTGTTTCAGGACCCACTCAGGAAACAAAAACTACCGACACAGGCACCCGAGCCCCCAGTTCCAGCCACAGAATCTGTGCCCACCATTAACCGCTGCACCTGTGGGGCCCGACAGGCCCCAAGGATGCAGGAGTCAGTGAACAGTTGCCGTAGGCGCAGGCCCAGCTGGTACAGAGCGGCAGAGAGCGCCCCCCTCCCCGCCGGGCAGCCGCCTCAACGCTTAACGGGAGATTTTTTACGCCAAAAGACTCGAACCTTCGTGAACGCGAGGCAGGGAGGGCAGCGGGGTGGCTCACACCAAGCCACCGGCCGGGCCCGGGAAGGACACCAGGCCGCTGCCAGGCCCGGCCTCGAGGGCCGGCGACGGAAGGGCCGCCAAGGCGAGTGGAGTTGGGGGGAGAAGAGCGGCGGGAGCGGCAGTTAACGGCCCCCGCGCGCGGCCACGTGGTCCCCCCGCCCGCCACGTGGCTCGTGAGCGCGCGCGGGCGGCCGGGGGGCTGCTGTGAAGCAGAAGTGGGGGCCGCGGTGGTGGTGGTGGTGGTGATGGTGGTGATGGCGGCGGCGGTGGTGGGAGGAGCGCTCCGGGCGTGCGCGGGCCTTACGGGCACGGGTGGGGGGGACGGGCGGCTCCTGAGGGAGTTACTCCTCGCGGTGGCTCTGTGCGGTGCCGCCGGGGCTGGGCGGGAGCAAAGAGGCCGCGTGGAGAGGGAGGCCTCGGTAAGGAGGCGCGGGGAAGGAGCTGCAGCTGGAGTCTGAAGGCGCCTGCGGGCAGGAAGGGGGGTTTCCTGGGTGCCGAGCATCGCCCGTGGCGCTCATTGCCTCCCCCCGTGGAGGTGGTCGGAGGGCGTCCGCCCGTGGCCGTGCCGCTTTTGGAGTCTGTGGGCTCGGGCATATTGACCTGTCTTCTTCCTGGCTGCACCCTCGTGGCTGATGTTCCGCCAAAACCGTGTGGACGCGGGAAGAGTGTGTGTGGGAGACAGGCAGGGCGTGCGGGGTGCCTCGGCCGGAGCGCCGTTCCAGGCGCGGGGCTCCTCGGCCGGGGTGAGCCCTGCCCGCAGGGGTAGCCTGTGGTCCGGCTTCCCCCGCTGGGCTGCGGAGGTGTGCCGGGAGGAACCGCCGCTCCGCAGGGCTCTGCCGGCCTCCCGGTGAGGTGGCTCAAAGGCTGCAGTTTCATGGTGGTTTGAACAAGTCTAAACTAGAGCTGCTCCAGCGCCGTGCACCCCTCCGGCCTGTTCTCTTGCTCCATTGTTGATGCCTGTACGGTTCCACCAGCTTGTTCATAGAGTTTGATCGTAACACTTGTATTTTTCCCTTTCAGACTTTTTTTCTGGGTTTAGCTTAGAATCATGGAAGTGTCTAGGTTGGAAGAGACCTTTAAGATCATTAAGTCCAGCCATCAACCTAACACTGCCAAAACCACCACTAAACCATGTCCCTAAGCACCACGTCTATTTGTCTTTTAAACACCTCTAGGGATGGTGACTCCTCCACTTCCCTGGGTAGCTTGTTCCAATGTTTGACAACCCTTTCAGTGAAGAAATTTTTCCTAATATCTAATCTAAACCTCCCCATGCGTAACATGAGGCTATTTCCTCTTGTCCTGCTCGTTGTTATTTGGGAGAAGGGACAACCCCCACCTCTCTACAACCTCCTTTCATGTAGATGTAGAGAGCAATAAGGTCTCTCCTCAGCCTCCTTCTCTCCAGCTTTGTTGCCCATCTCTGGACGTGCTCAGCGCCTCGACGTCTTGTAGTGGGGGGCCTAAAACTGGATGCAGTATTTGAGGGGGGCTAACCAGTGCCAGAGTACCTGGGAATGATCACTTCCCTAATCCTGATGGCCACACTATTCCTGATACAAGCCAGGATACTATTGGGCTTGCTGGTCATACTGCTGGCTCGTATTCAGCCGACTGTTGACCAATGTCCCCAGGTCCTTTTCTGCCGGGCAGCTTTCCAGCCACTCTTCCCCAAGCCTATAGCAAATTGCAGGTGCAAAGAGAAGCAAGGTGCTATTTTCTTTTGCCCTGGCCTGCTGCAGAACTACAGCTTGGTGCTCTACAGAGCACTATGTTCACTTCCTCTGCCCTGAAACCTTTCCTCTTCATCGGGGTGCAGCTGGGCAATTCAGGCAAGGAGGAGTTCAAGACATAAGCCTCGGGGGGGAAGGCAGAAATACTTCTAAAACCAGATGGTTTCTGTCCCTGTCTCCCACACACACGCATGCTTACACAGCAGTCTCCCTGGAGGTTTTGCTCTCTGGATGTTCACACTTGAGTAGGCTCAAACCTCTTGTGCAGTGAGCCAAGGCCTTTTAACCTTTCCCAGGAGGGGCTGAAAATAACCCATATTTTAATTTCTGAAAGCAGGGTAGGCGTCAGGCAGAGGTAAGAGGAGCGGCATAAAGGGAAAGGAAGAAATGTGCGCAGCAGTGCCGCAGCACCCTGGGGCGCGGGGTCGGGCTGTGATGTGTGTGAGAGCGGCTAGAGGGCACCAGGCGCCAGGGAGCAGCCTTCCGAGGCTGAGCAAGACAGTGGGCTGCCGATGGTGTCTGGGTTGATTGGGAGAGGTCAAAACTGTCTGCTGGAACTGAGCAGAAGTAGCATTTTATTAAGATATATGTTTTGATGTAAGCTTTGGTTTTCTGTGCTGATTCTGTTTTCAGCTGCCTAGGCCAGATGCGGTGAGCTCCAGCTGCAGTGCACATCTGCAGGTCAAGGCGCTCAATCACATAGCTTTTCTTGCCTAGACATGGTAGCTGTTAAGCTGCAAACTTGTGTCATTGTTACACAATCTGTATCGAAATATTCTCTGCAGAATTTAGCTTTTTTCTTTTTCTTTTTTTTTAAAGCAGTCTTGAAAGATTGTTATTGCTTAGGTTTTGTGCGGGGGTGTTGGTTGGGTGTTTTTTTTTTTTTGCTTTCTAGTTACTTGAGGGTTGGACAGAATTTGTGCTTCTGAATTTTGGGAGACAGTCATGGTTTCCCGCTTACCTTTTCAGCAGTGCCCACAGGTGTCCATTGCCAGCATAACTGTGCTCTGCCTTTATGCCTTGGTGATCAAGAACTGCTGTTCTCTTGAAGCTGGGGAGCTCTCAGGTATTCTCTTGCAGGTGTTACTCTCATCAGAGGAGCAAATAGTCTAAATAGTAGGGGCAAACAGGGCATAACCATGTTCTAGGTCTTGAAAGACTTTTTCCGATGAGTCTTAATATCTCGTGGGATACAAAATGTCCATAGGCATGTAATTTCTGTATCCTAACAACCTTTATTTAGGAGCTTCTATGTCTGTATTTTTCTCTATGCGCCTGTGTCTGTTTATAGATGCTGAAAATTCTGTATGCCTCGGGATGGGAAAGGTGAATTGGAGCAAAGAATCAGCAGGCTGAGGAAAGGAAGAGCTGCCCCAAGATTTTTCTGTGCCTCAGAATCCTGTGGGAAATTAGTTAGTGTGTTTATTTGCTCAGCTACTAATTGAACTTAAAAAAAGACAACCTCCTTTGACCTAGGTTTAAAAATCTGCAAGGGAGCAAAATCTCATAATCCCAAGAACGATTTCTGCACCGCACCAAGTCAAATTGCAGTTGTGTTGTATTTGTGATGTGGGGACAAAACCACAAGATTTTTGAGTGAGGTGTAAAGAACGTAATGTTGTAAAGATCTTGACCATAATGTTCCCCTGAGCGCTTTTCTAGGAATTCGCAGCACACTGCGTTTTGTGAAATGTGTGTAGGCTCTAGGGGTGTAATTGCTACTCTTGTGCTGTTTAAAAGCTGAGGGGGATCCCCTTTCTACAGAGATGGGATTAAGCCATTGCTGCCTCTTAGGCACAGTTGATTACCAAACTGTGGTGAAAAAGTCATCTTTATAGAGATGTTCTCTTTCTTCTTGGGCTAGCTCAGATGAATGAAAATAACCTGTGGGATCACTCCGTCCTGTTAGGTGTCCCAGACATGTTTGTATTTTCCCAAAGTAGTGGCAGGTTTGGTTTTGGGTCACTGGGGTTGTGAATGAGTCCTGTAGAGGAGGTGGAGCAAGCCCAGTTTTGATAAACAAGGAGAGGGTTTTGCTTTGATGTGCGGGTGCAGAAGGACCCAGCCGTTATTGAGCAACTTCTGTAATTCAGTTGAAAGTAAAAATACTGTAATATTGTGTGTATATAAGTAGGATAAAGCTGCTGAGAGAGAAAGGTGAAACTGGAGATCACCAAAATTAAGTTTGTTGAATAGAACAGTATTAACTTCCAGTGGCTGGATACACTGCTTTAGGTCTTCTCTGCTGAATGCAGGGTTGAAGGTCATTCAAAAGTGCTTTAAATATAGTTGTGTGGTTTTTCTGTGTTTGTTTTTTTCTTCTACAGGTTCTGAATGAGAAGAAGCTCCAAGAAGTTGACAGCTTATGGAAAGAATTTGAAACTCCTGAAAAAGCCAACAAAATGTAAGCAGCTTTATGTGGGAATAGTAGCCTGGCTTTTGGAAGACATGACTGCCTATAGTTATGTACATCTGAGGTTCAGAAGGAAGTACTGATTTTTATTTTTCAGTATTCTAAAACCTAGAAGCTCTGAACAATGATAACGTGAAGTTAGATACTCAGAGAAACTTAAAATTGAATATCTAAGTGAAATAAAGAACTTATTTTTTCTTGCAATGTAATTAAGCTGCAGAAGTCATTACCATGTGCCACTGAAGCAAAAAATTGAACTACATTTTAAGGAGATCTGGATGCTTTGACAAGAACATCCAAGCTTGTAATGCTGAAACTGGCTGAAATGACAGGGTTTTGTGCTCTCAGGAAATTATTAAAAAGAAAAGTTTAATCCAGCTGGAACTAATAGCATGTGAATCACTGTGAATTGAGAGTCAGTCTTGTTGCCCATGCCATGAGTGAGTGTTAGCAGCACTGCGTAGCTGCACAGGGATTGCAGTGTCCGCTGACCAAGTTGGCCTTTCTAGCAAATTGCCCTAAAGCTGGGGACAATGGTGGATTCCTTCCAAGTCTGTCTAGAGTGTTTTTATTGGAAGATTTCTAACCAGCTTTGGTTATAATGGATACTTCTGAACAAGCTATGGCTTGTGACTTGGATTTATCCTGCTCTGTAACAGTATTTAGAGGAGAGGCCAGAATATCCCACATCTGCCTGTTTGTAGTGTTGTTAATCTTGTCTTGGAAACATCATCTTGGCCACTTGCTAGACAGGATGTGGCTCTTAATGGATCTCTACTCTGATCAAAGTAATTCCTGACTCTCCTGCCTTTCTGAAAAGGCATCAGTATAAGCCTAGAGCTTCTGTTGGGCTCTGCGAATGCTAAACTCGAGCATTCAGCTTTATCTGTGACCTTGCTTCCTTTGCAGATACTTGACTCACAAAGAGCAGTGGTTAATCACAACTGGGATTAGTCAAATGCCTGTCCCTGACAAGGAATTTACTGGATTGAGATAGCTTCTTAACTGTAACTCTAGATATCAACAACACAGACTATGTGAGGGGGAGAGGGAAGCTAGGCTGAAGGATCTGACACAGTGTGGTTAAGCACTGTCCGTATGATTTTTGGCTTTGGTCAGCAGTTAGGGCATGGAAGAATTTTCTGCTGTTTGTTTAAGCTCAGCTCAGAACTTTTATTCAAACATCTAATTACAAGGAAGGACTTGGGGATTCATGGGCATTGAATCAGTTCAATTTTAAAGTCTTCAGAGATGCATTTGGTTGAAAAGCATGTTAAATCTGAGCTGTGCAGGCTGTGCATTCCACAGAGGCAGAAGGTTCCCTTTTGAAGACGAGTGGGAAGATGCTATCATCAGTCAATCAGCAGTGACACCTAGTTAATCAGGGTGCAGTGCTGGAATTTAAATGGATGATGCCTGTCTTTAAATATGAACTAGAAAACCAAAAGAGGGCTTAAGTTTTCTGATTATGTTGGTCCTAGAAATACTAAATGAAAATTCCTTTTTTTTTTTTTTAAATAAAGTTTGTGGGACCCAGCTGAAAAGTCACATCAGACTCAAACTTAATCAGCAGGTTCTGTTTTAAGGATCTGGATATTGAACTCTGCTCTCTTGCAGTCTTAGGGAGAAGAGGGGAACTATAATAGCTGAGGCAGAAAAAAAAGTAAAATGGTTCTAGCATCTGGTTTATGTACATTTGTTTACATGCTTGTATTTTTCTTCTGTAGAGTAAAGCTGAAACACTTTGAAAAATTCCAGGACACAACAGAAGCACTTGCTGGTAAGTGAGTTGACACCATTCTTACAAAAAAAAATATTTTTGCCGTGCACTAGTTCACTCATTACTCACCTCTGTCCCTGCTCAGTTTCTTTGCTTAGTTTTTTAAATCACAAATTTTTCAAAGTCAGTTGTGTTTGTTGCTTTATGAGGTCATCCATCCAGTCTGTAGTACAGTAGAGATGTAATGAAGTCTAGTTTCTTTTCATACCATGCTTATTTCCCAAGCAGCTCACTAATGAGCACCATGTGGAAGGTTTTGACTGATATATGTAGCTTGTTGTCAATGATGGATTCTTGCTGAAGCTGAATATAACTGATTTGAGTCAACATTTCGTCACTACCACTGAGACAACAGGCAGATATCAGAGTACCTGTATTATTACAACTGCACTTGTTTTGTGCGGTATTTTTTTGACTTGTTTGACTTGTTTTGACACGTATTATGCCTGTGTTTTTTCAGCTTAAAAAAATGCCTGTATTGCACTTAAAAGAAATTCAGGTATTTAAACAAAATGGAAAGCCTTGTATTTGAAAATTTTTACTAATTCAACACACAAATACTTGATGCTGTGGACTAGTTTGAATAGAAATGATAAAAGTGCTAGCTAATCATTCAGAAATGGTGTGAATATTACTGCTGAATATGCTGTATGACATCACTAGGTGGATGTTCCAGGTCACATTTATGACTAAAAAATGGATCTTCATATTCTGATATGGTAGGGGATACCTTCTAAAGGAAGCTAAGGGAACAGGAGTGGAGGTCATGCAAGTGAAACAACTGAGATTGAAGCTGCTGTATATTCCTCTTGCTGGCATATTTTTTGGGTTATGTTGCGTTTGCGTTGGTTTGGATTCAGATCACATACAGTTAGGATGATTAAAAAAACAACCCACCACCCTCACAGAAGAAGACAACCCACCCACGCCTCAGAAAAAAGGTCTACTACTTTGCTTCAGGTTTACTTATCTGAAATGGGAGAGATTATTCAGACTACCTATATTCCGTTTATTTTGAAGGAGAGACTATGTATGTGGCTGTTTTAAGTGGGTTTGGAGCTATTGGCCAGCTTGAAAGGTGGAAACTTAGTCTCCATTGTAGAAAGCTTGAGAGGAAAGTCAGCAGAGCACTTAGATTTTACCCTTACGTTTCATTCAGGTTCTGGAAATCAAAAATCACTGCCTTCTGCGCTATTTACTGTGATGAAAATGTTGCATCAACCACAGAAGTTCAGTGGAGCACAGAGCTGACCTGCAAAGAGAGTTACATAAGTGCCTGCTTAAAATATATTGTGTGGGATTGTAAAGCTTCTACAGATCTATTAATACTTGAGAATGAAGAATGTCCCTTTAAAATTCTTCAGTCTACATGCTGTATTAAAAAAGTCCATGTCTGACCGCCTAGTCAGTGTGTTTGGCATCGTTCTTTGCTGGGCTTTAGATAGTACATTATCATCATCAGAGTATGCAAATAAGCCATTACTCAATTTAGGATATCATGTTTGCTGACTAAGGGACCTGGAAAATGGTTTGTTAATTAAATGATACACAAAGTGTTCCCATGTAACCCTGCCTTTGGAAATGTTAAACATATATCTAAAGCATATGGCATACTCTTTGTAGAAATCCTCAAACAAAATTGACAGAAATAGAACTGAAACCACATGGAGAAAGGAGAGACAACTGGGAGAAGGGCTTTTGATTTAGACCTCCAAAGGAGCAAGTATATAATTTTCTTCTGTTTCAATTTTAGCCACTGCATGGCGAAGTAGTATTGCAGCTCAGACTGCAGCTACTGTGGGCAGTTAAAATAAAAATACCAAGTCAGGAATACTATTTTTACAGGTTCTAGGAGGGGAAAGAAACTGCATCTTTGGTCTTTTTGTTTTATACAGCATCAACAGCTCTTGTAGAAGGCAAGCTCAGCAAGAACTTGAAGAAAATTCTCAAGAAGATAGTGGCAAAAGATGCCCATGAACAGTTGGCTGTAGCGGATGCCAAACTTGGAGGTGTCATAAAGGTGATAACTGACTTTGCCATTCTTCCTTTTGTCTCATGCTACTGAAATCTTACAGTAACTTTTCAGGGATTTTGCAATTGTTAGCACTAGATTGTGCTGCCAATGCTGTGTTTGTAGTGTGGAAATACCTAATCCTATGAGCAAATGTGTACTGCATGCATACTGGGAAGATGTCTTGAGTACACAAGTCAATGATATGGTAAAAGTGCATTGAAGTGTTCAGGTTTGCTTGACTTCTCTCTACGAATTGGTTAGAAGCCCTGCAGATTAAAATAATTTTCCTAATAATCCCATCCAGAAAAAAGGAGGTGAGGAGATGGGAACCAAACAAGAAACCAGCCAGGCAGACATACTTATTCCTCAGCAATAGCGGGATGGTGACTTACTGTCTTGTTGGGAGTACGCATCTTCTACCTTCCTCAGTCTAAAGCAATTGTGCACAACCCTCAGTTCTTGCCTACCAAAGGAAGGAAGAGTGCAGTAGAGGTAGACTGCCTTCTTCAGTGTCTCCTAGGTGTCAAATACCATGTTCCCATCTCATGTCTGATTGCTCCCTGTTCTACCAGGGAGCAGTTTTGCTGCTGACCACTTCCTCCTGCTGTCTTAGGAGACTGTTGTAGGCTGCAAAATGAGGAGAATTAAGTGTTAAAGTGAATAATACCAAGGACTTTGAACTAATTATTTGGTTTTATTCTCTGAAAAAGACCCAAAGCACCCACCCTCAACCTCTGAATTTTTCCTCTGTGGCCAAACAGTTTCTAATAATTCTTCAGTTCCAGTGTGTACATAGCAGGTAGAGCATTATTTATACATCTGCTCTTCAAACTGGAAATGGTACTCTGCGGGAACTGGGGCTATCACTACCTTGAGCATAAAAATGACTGAAACTGTTTTGTGATCACAGGATTGCAGTGGGAAAACCAGGTATAATGAGATGGAAGAAGGGCTTTAGAGGAATGTCATTGCTGTGCCTGACTTTGGACCATTGATTTCCATCCTGCAGGACAAGTTGAATTTGAGTTGTATACACAGCCCGATGGTTACAGAGCTGATGAGAGGAATTCGCTCACAGATTGAAGGACTTATTACAGGCCTCCCTTCTCGAGAGATGGCAGCTATGTGTCTGGGTCTGGCGCACAGGTGGGTTCCTAGAAGAGCTCTGTTTCATTCCATGTGTGTCCCACTCCGGTGTCCTTGGCTACACTGTGTTGCTTCAAGTGTCTCTGAGTATGTGATGTGGTCTCATACTCTGTAAATCAAGGCACATTTGTATCTGAAATCTTGTTTTATAAATGAAGGGCTTTCCAGTTTGCACCCACCCTTTGGGGAAAGGCTTTATCTTCACCCAAAGTTGGTAGCTTTCCTTTGCATGTTATGTACTTTAGGATTTGGTTTGAAATGTCTCTGTAGCAGTCAAATGGGTCATTTAAAACTCCATTGCCACTGAGAGACAAGGTGAAGACATGATTTGCTGATTTTTGCCAGAATAAATACCCATATAATACATGATGTAAATGTTAAAGGTAGAGCTGTCTTCCCAGCTTGCTTTTGCTGCCTTTTAGGGTTAGCGGAGCAGTAGTTAACTGTAAAGTTGTTGGATCAGCATGGGGTCAAGCAGTTGTTCTGACATGAGCTTGTTCTGTCCATGAGCCATTGGCAAGTTAGCTACAGCAAAGCAGTTCTCTAATTACTTAAACATAGATGCGTATCTGCTTAGAAAATGGGCACTAATATTGAAAAAGGACTTTGAAGATGCAAGTCCTTGTTGATATCAAGTGTCTTTTAATGTAGCATACTGAGAAATTTTAAACATGCATTAAAGCCAGATGGTAATGGGCTTTCTCAGACAGTGAGTATCTGTTCCAGGAAGTTTCTTCTGTTGCTTTACATTGGAGTTGCTGATATTTGCTACTGAGTAGGTACAGTTTTGTGGATTACCTCCAGCTGCTGCAGAACTGGAAGTGCTGTTGACAAATACTTTTTGTGGGGAACCATGCAGAAAGAAACCAACAGCCAATTTCCTGCCCCAGCAGTCGTGTTCAGTCTGCTGCAAGATAGCCTTAACTTTCCCTTTCACTCTGGTTGCGGGGTATGTGCATGTACACATGTTGGGGCTGTTGTGAAACTTGTGTCAGTGTGGCTTCTGGCCACAGCTAAGAGCAATCAGTGGCATGAAACTGAGCTGGTATGAATGAACGAATGAGCTGGTATGAATATAGCTGTATGGGCAGCTATATTAATGTAAAATAGGAGCAGGTGAGGAGCTGCTCTGCAGCAGGATGTCAGGATGCTCATAAAACTGTATTTCTGTCTCCTCAGCCTTTCCCGATACAAGTTGAAATTCAGCCCAGACAAAGTAGATACCATGATTATCCAGGCAATTTGTAAGTATATCTAGAGCTTAAATTATTAATGGATACATCTTAGGATAGCTGACTTCTTTACACTGGTTACAGAAAAGTATTGCTGTCGATTTCCTCTTAGCATGTTTCAGTAAATTGGGCATTGGTGTTCAGCTAGGCATAAGGTGTGTTTCCTTAATAGGGTTTTCCACAAGCAGGAACATTTTTAGGGTGATAAAAGTAAACTGACATCCCCTTTTTCTTAGCATAGAGATCAGCTGAAGTACAGGCAGTGTTAATTCTGAGGACTTCACTTCCCAACGTGCATCCCTTCGGAGCAGTGTTGTGAGAATGGGCAGGACAGGATTTTTTGACCACTTTGGTGGTATCTTACACAGAGGGCAATGTTATGTTAGGCTTGTGAAACCCATTGCAGTGTGTAATGCTGCATTCCATCTCCTTGCTTTCTTAATGGTAAACAGACTGAAATTGTAAATGCATCTGGGGAAGCCCATTCCTTGTTTTTCCTTGAAGACATCTACATCATAATCAACGTGCTTGCTGTGAAGCAGTGGTTAGGAATCATGTTTGGAACATTAATTCCCAGACTGTTGTCAATGATGAAACATAGTTAAGCTGAAATTAATGATTTAAATCAGTTCCTTCGTCACTACCACTGAGACAACAGATGGGAATGTTGGTATTGCGTTAATGGGAGATATTTTAGCCTCAGGGCTCTGTAGCAATATATGCTGTGGGTGTTATACTCTTATGTTGTAAATTTGGTTATTGGTCATATCTGGTAGATAGTGAGCCCGATGAATTTGTGTTAGGTTTATTTATATTATAATGGCAACTGAAGGTTTAAATACAATCTTTTAAATCAAATAATTGAATACAAGATCAGTTTCTCACCATTAAAATGTTCTTCCTTAAAGTTTATTAGATGGCTCAGTTTTACATCAATCGCGTGTAGCACTTTGGCTGACTGAGAGGAAGAATAACTGGCTGCTGCTCCCCTTCCAGGGGAATGTGCTTTACAGCTGTTAAAGGAGCCTGTCCAAGGCAGTCACAGTGATGAAACTTTCAGGCCACACTCATGGGAATTCTAATATTTCTATAATTTTGTGCCTGGGATTATGCAGTTCTCTGAAAAGTGAAAACTTCTGATGCAGTTTATGTTTTATTCCAGTCTTTATGGGATAAAATACTTCAGTTTATCTCCCTTTACACTATTTAAGTTTGTTGATTTGAGAGTTTTCCATTTTTAGAAAAAAGGTCCATTCTTCTTTCTCTTAGCACTTCTTGATGACTTGGACAAAGAACTGAATAACTACATCATGCGCTGTAGGGAATGGTATGGTTGGCACTTCCCTGAACTGGGCAAAATCATCACAGATAACCTAACATATTGTAAATGTGTGCGGAAAGTTGGTGAGTAATAAGGAAGCATGAGCCTGGAGAATGTTGCATGTTAGTATGCAGCGCATTAATGGCACTGATTTGTAAACCAGCCACTCATGACCCTGTATACAATCCTACCTTCAGCAGCAGAGTGAATAGGGCCAGGAGGAAAGTAGTGTATGCTTGTGTCTGTATGTTGATGCAATTTACCATTTTGAAGCTTAAGAGAAAGCTAATACCATATAAGTGGTCAGTTCTTCATGGACCACCAGCATATCTTCTGAGAATCACAATTAGTCAGCAGACCAATTGGGAAGTTAGCTGCCAAAAACTGATGTAAAGAGAGTTGCTGCCTGTTTGTGGGTGTTCTTGGAGACTACAACTGCTATAATTATTTGTAAGAGCAGAAAGAATGACTGCTCTAATATTTTGGACGCTTCCCTCACCTCTTAGGCATGTGCTTTGTATTGATGTTTTGTTTTGTTTGTTTGTGGGTTTTGGTTTTGTTTTGTTTTTTGGGGTTTTTTTAAATAATGAATTTTGCAGTCCAGAGAGACTTGTGGTTTTAAGGGAGCTTTTTTCCCAATTGTAGGAAGAATCACATAGGTTTGGTTAGTGGTAAATGACTGCTCGCTTCCTGGAATTCTTCCTTTGTAATCTTGTGCCTGAAAATTTTGGAGCAAGCAGCTACTGAAAAGGTGAAGTATGTAGTGTTACAGAATAAGGGCTTTTTTTTTTTTCTAGTTTCAAAGTTAGTATTTCCAACAATTCTCAGCTAGTATAAATGTAGAGTCAGAACATTGACATATATTTTGGGAGTTGGGAATAGGGTGACAGCAGACTTGACTCACTGTTGTTATTTTGGCCTTTTATCGCCGTCTGTTTCTGTGTGCTTTTTTTTTTTTAACTAGTTCATCTCTCCCCCAGCACAAACATGCTTTCATCTGTCCCCCACAGGAGACAGAACCAATTTTGCCTCCTCTGATGTTTCTGACATCCTACCAGAGGAGATCGAAGAGGATGTGAAGGCTGCTGCTGAGATTTCCATGGGGACAGAAGTATCAGAAGAAGACATAAACAACATAATCCATCTCTGTGATCAGGTATGTATGCATGGATGAATAGCAATAGGAACTCCACTTTAGTTAGCCATATCAGAGCCTCTTCTACCAAGGAGAGCTTTTCTCAGGGCGTTGCTAACACGCTTGTGATGGCAGTGATGATTCCTGTATTGTTGCTCTCCTGATGTACAGACATGAGGGTGCACAGTCACTACCTCATCTGAGCCATCTCAGACTGTTGATATCTGCACAGGCTTCCGAAAGTGGCAGTCTTACTTTTGGGTGGAATTTTGACATTGTGCTTTTAAGTCATTGAGATAACGGTACTGTACAGCCTCTTTTTAATCTGTCAGTTTTGAAGCTAGGTGATAAACACTGGGTTAAAAGTGGAGCACCGAGGCCCCAGAAAAATTAGGAGCCCTATCCTGCTTTCATCTGGATTGTATGTGAACTCCTTCTGACTTCAGTGGTGCCAGTTGGATCCCTTTGTGACTTTACCAGGGAGTGGCAGGGTTAGGAGTTCCTGTTCTTGGTCTAGACTGGGCTGCTTTTTTATGTGCATTCTAATTGTGTGTATTTGTATGGAACAAGTAAAGAGCATTTATCCTATTTCAAGAGAATGGTGGCAAAGATTTATATGAAAACTGAATGTTCCAGGGTTTTGTCCTAAAGAAAATGTCCCTACTAAGTATTTTGTTCCACTTGGCTGTCTTTGGCATGTTGTCAGCTCCTTTATCAGGAGCTTTGCTGAGAAAATAAGTTGCATAAGGGAATGAGCAATGCAGATCCAGTATACTTCATGGATGGAGCTCTGCTCTGGGAATATGCCCTATATAAAGCTTTCTATAACTTTGGCTCAGGGCTGTCTGTGCATTTTGTTAGTCTCCTTTATTGAAATTCTCAGCAGTTCAGCATTTCGATATATTTAGCTCTTAGTATTTGTTGGTCAGCTAATACTGATTCCTCTAACACAACTCTGTCTGTGCCAGGTGATTGAAATCTCTGAGTATCGGACACAGCTGTACGACTACCTGAAAAACAGAATGATGGCCATTGCTCCTAATCTCACTGTCATGGTGGGCGAACTGGTTGGAGCAAGGCTCATTGCTCATGCAGGTGGGTTACGCTGGTCAGTGTAAATAAAGCTTAGATGACCTCATCAGAGGTTTTCTCTGAGGAGCTGGTCAGCTAAAAGCATTATGCAAGGCCTTGATGAACAATCTCATGGTAAAGGGGAAGGAAGGTAGCTCTTCAGGAATCTGAGAATACCAGCATGAGCTTGGTAGTAGTCTGTGATGATGCAGTTCTCAGTTGGCCTGAATTCTTTTTGGAATATGAGGGCAACTTAAGTCACTACCTCTTCTGAGACACTTACTGAGCCTCCTGCTGATAGTCCAGACACTTCTGAGGTAAAATGCTGACAAACCGGCATTAGGCTTTTATAGTCAGACTGGCTGAAGGTAGTAGCCTTATTTCAGTTATCTATGCTGCAGTTCTGTGATGACACATTCTTGCTGCCAGACTTTGTCAGGAGTACGCATTACGCCAGTGGTACATGTTTTATTGAGTCAGCCTTCTTTCCTGTTGCTGAAATCAGACTAAGACACAGTTACTTGAAGCATGAAAAACTGAAGTGGCTTATCTGTCAGGAAATGAACATGAAGCAGCTCTCATAGAAATAGATGGCTCTGAGCTTCCTACTTTTGCATAGTGTAGGAATGCTTCTCTAGCTGCTGCTCTGACAAATTACTGTTGCGGTGTCACCTCCTTCTAGGTTCCCTCTTGAATCTGGCAAAACATCCAGCTTCAACAGTTCAGTTGCTGGGTGCTGAGAAGGCACTCTTCAGAGCACTGAAGACTAAACGGGACACGCCTAAATTTGGCCTTATCTATCATGCTTCCCTAGTGGGACAAACCAATACCAAAAACAAAGGAAAGGTGAGTTGCAGAATCGTTTACCAGCTTGGCTTTCTCCAGAGCATGAATGTCTGTTGATGAGATGTCTGGAGCTTCGCAGTGAGGCTCTTTCCATGGCTTGTTTTACTGTATTGCTTCATGGTTATGTGGAAAATGCCACTCTCCTACAAATCTTTGGATGTCATTCATTCCTGTTTGAAAAAGTGAGTGGGATTGTCCATTCGACACATCTGAGTAATAACAGATGCATTCCTGCTGGCTTTCTCATGGGTATGTTACTACTTTCTTCTTCATGATAGTAAACTAAGCTGTTAGAGGCTAACTTAGTGTAACTTGAAAATAACTCTTGTTGTTGTGCTAAATGTAGTAGCTTTTGTGACTTGCTTTTAAAGAGCTTAGGCTTTTACAGTGCAGGTGGATGAACATGTGTTAAATTGTGGAGGAAGCTATCCAGCTGGAAATGACACCTCAAAGTAACCTGATGTAAACGTTGGGGTAGAGTGGGATATGTACAACAAACTTGCTGTCTGAGATGTTTCCCTCTATCAAGAAAATAAGATGTTGCATTAACAGTGTTTCAGTGTTAAAAGAATGACATACTAATTGTTTTTTTGGACTAAATACTGCTAGTAAATGGTTACTTTTTACTTTTGTCTGTGGATATGGTTTCCAGATCAGAGTGAATCATGGTCTTACATTAAGTCTTAGCATTTAATATTCTTTTTGGCTTTTCCAGATTTCTCGAATGCTGGCAGCTAAGACTGCCTTGACTATTCGTTACGATGCCCTCGGAGAGGATACCAGTGCTGAAATGGGAGCTGAGAACAGACTAAAAGTAGAGACGAGGCTGAGGCTTTTGGAAGAGAGAGGGGTAAGTCTAGCAGAGGGCTGCATGAAGCTGACAATGTTGTTCATGGTATGATTTTCTGATGCTCTGCTTTTCCACTCAGTTGTGTGATCTAGTGTCACTCTTTTTCTGTAGTTTCTCACAACCTTGGCTGGAGTAGTAGGATTTGTAAGCTGGCTACATCCATTTGTTTGTATGTCAGTTTTTCTTGTTTACGTGCCTGTTTTCATTTACATTATACTGAAAAATCTTGATTCTGAACAAGACGAATAAGATCATACCTTTACATTCTGCTACATCTCTGTGTTAATTGCAAAGATGTGCTTAGTACTTCTAAGGTTCTTTCTCTTCACCTTAGAAGAGAGTGCATTTGGGTTTTCTCCCCCCTTCATATTTTCCATCATGGTTCCCCAAAATCTGAACTCTGGTGATGCTTAGTCTTAAGGAGCTTTCTCTATAGCTAAAGTAAGATGTTATTCTGCAAATTGCTGCATTGCCCTCCCATCACCTAATGCATATCCTGCCTCTCTATACCTGCTGTTCCGTCTGTTGCCATCGGCACAGCATACTGGGAGAACGGAAGGTTCATTTTCCTCTTTTAGGTGGCATGTCTGCTGCATGCGATCTTGTAAATGGTGACTAGGTTCAGTCTTCCAGGCTAGGAGATCTGATACTAATGCTGTAGTACTGGCATCGCTAGAACAAGGAAGAAAAATCCAGAAAAACCTGCCTGCTCCTCCTTGAGCATTTCATGGGAGGTGATACTTCCCATGGAAATGAAAGCAAGGAGACATGTTAATACCAAAACACAAACTGATCACCTGACAAGTACAAATCTAGTACAAAACCCAGTTTTTGGACTGTAGAGTGATTTTAAGGTTGGCTTTATGCCAGGCATAGGGTGATACCTGCCCTGACATGCAGTTACCCTTACAAAAAAAGAAAGTGTGCACAAATTTGAACTGGTCTTGGGAATGTAGAGGTATGATGTTGTGTCATGTGGCTGTGGTATGCTTGATCCAGTACTAGAAGTTCTTTAATTGAATTGGGCTCTTGAAGAGCAATATTAAAAAGGCATATGCCTTTCTCAACCTGCGTTACCTCCCTGTCACTATTCTGCTCCCAGGTGTAAGACTCATCACGTACATAAGAGCCTGACCAATAATATAGAATCATAGAATGGTTAGAGTTGGAAGGGATCTTAAAGATCATCGAGTTCCAACCCATTTTTTATTCCTTTCAGTAGTTGTAGAACTTGTGTTGTGAATTGTTTTCATTATGAGTAATTTGTTTTTCACTCCTAAATTTTTCTTGTAGATAAGAAGAATAAGTGGCACTGGAAAAGCCTTGGCCAGGACAGACAAGTATCAAAACAAGAGGTGAATAGTGTTTCCTTTCAGATTGGCTGAGTATAAAAAAACTCTTCGTAATTTTATTTCTGAGAAGACTTTTGGTTGTGGGCTGAGTTGACTTAAGACCCAGAAAACATTATCTTAAACACTGATGATAAGTCCCATTGCTAATGGGAATTTCCATTTTTCCACATTTTACTGTTGTGGCAAAGCCACTGAACTGGAGAAGCAGTTCTGATTTTCTAATAGTAAATTACTGACATCATCAGACAACAAGTATATTTAGATGCTATCATCATCAGCCCAAAAAGCTGAGTAGTTTGGGGAGTTAATATGTAGCATCTTTACTTAACGCATGTCTGAATAAATTAGAGAAAATCAGAATTTGAATTAATTACTTTGGCATGGAAGCTGTCCTAGAGACTTACTTGTCTTATTTTTAGAAAAGAAAAAACGCTTGTTTTAAGCAAAGCCTCATCTCCTTGTTTAGATCTTGTATGTAGTAAGTAATACATATCTTAAATAATAGGGAGACTGTACTCTGGACACTGTTCGAGCAGTTTATGGTGCCTGAAGTGACACTGTAAATTGCAACTGGGACAGCTGAACATCTAAGGATTGGAACAGGTTATTATTAGTCTAAGCTGTGACATCTGGGTTTTTCACTTAATTTGTTTGCAGGCTCCTTGCTTAGCTTGGCCTGCTTATTTTGCTGAACTTTTGGTGTAGAGAGGGCAACTGCTCAGCAAAACCAGGGCTGGGTGCTAGTTCTGTGAGGAAAAAATAGCACTGTTGCACCCATCTGCAGTCCCCACACATAGTTCTCAAGCCTAGCTGTAACTTTTTTTTCCATATGCTAGGCATTTCAAAGTGCAGTGATGGCTGTGATTTCTGGAGCAGCTTTTGAAAAGACAGTGTGAGTAAATGAAGCATCGGGGCGTATAAGGAGGCAGTAGCTTAGGGAGGAGGGTTTTGGGGAGACAACATACATGCTGGGTTTTGACCTCTTGAAATAAGGAGTCATGAATTCCTGCCAGGACATGTTTCTACTGTTAGACATGTTCTGTAAACGTGTCTAGGCTTGGGGGAGAGACTGCAGATAATTCTGGGCTGTTTGGTTTAGTCTGGCTGCCTAAAAGGGAAACTGACTCAGTCCCTGTCAAGCTGTTCTTGTAGTACAAAAATTGCAGTACTGCAGCTTTATGGATATTGCTTGAAGGGCTAAACTACTGTCGTAAGGAGATTGGCAAGAATCTCTTAGTCTTGTATGGAACTATGGATCCTGTATGAAATATCTACATCAAAGTAATGTTTCAGAAGTTAATTGTGAGGTAGTTTTTTAGAGGTGAGATTCCAGTGAAGCATTTCAGTATGCTTTCCAAAAAAGATGTGAGAGTATATTACCTATCTTTGGCATGTTTATTTGCAGATTTATTATTTTTTAATTTTTTTTTTTATTTATTAGTAGTATTTTGACGACGACAAGGAAGCCAGTGAGCTCTTGCCTGGGTTTAACTGAAGCAGAGTCCACTGTTTGCAAAAGCCTGCGTAATCAATTTCTGTAAAGCAATATACAGTGTTCAGACCCGTAAGAATAGTTTCTGATACTTAGAGGATGAATTGATCATACTGTCTGCTAGCATCACCACGTGCTTCCCAGTCTGGTCACTACTCTCAGTTGCTTTCGTAATTTGTACAAGGTAGCTACTTCAGATTCCTATTACAGAGAAGTTTGGATGCTCAGTATTTGGCTGGGGGGGAGAATAGTTTAGCTTTACTGTTTTAAAAGTCCTTTCTCCTTCAGTAAGAATTCTGTTCTGAATGAGTAAGAAAAAAGTTCCTTCATTACGATTAGATGATTCAGCTGCCCCTGAAAAGGTCCAAATAAAGAGCACTTGGTTTCAGCATGGCTGCTCTTCTGTAGCCTGTAGAGGAGCTTGGGACTGAACAAAGCAGGATGCAGTGTTCAAGAAGAGGCAGTTTCAGACACAGATTAGGTATTTGTATGTCCCATAAAGTCGGAGATACAAGTGATACAGAGATGAGCGTTACCCTGCCTTGTGAGTTGTGCCCTGTGAAGGTAATGGTGGAGAGGCAGTGCAGAAAAAACGAAAGTAAAGCAACTTCTAATCCTGTGTGTGAGTATATATATATTACCCTTAGGGTACACTTATATGGACCACATTGTGAGGAGCTATGTGCTTGTGACCATCCACAGCTATAATAGAAAGGCTTTCAGTGGCAGAGAGATCAATCTAATGGGTAATTTAAGTGCTCTGTAGAGCCTTGAACCGATGTAAACCAGAATTAAACTCTTTCTTAACTGGTATCTTCTCTTCAGATCCAACAGTTGTACTTTGTGGGGTATCTCCTGTAGTCATGGTTACTGATGAACCATTCACGTATTGGAGAAAGGGCCTCTCTACCTGTAGATGCTTTGTGAGTTGAGCAAGATTGATTTGCAAGTGTTCTCAGGAGGTTGTGTTGGAAACTTTATGTTCAACTGCAGGATCTTACCTGGGGGCTCTCTCTTCTTTTAGTTACTCAAACTGACTTGTTTTCTTCATTACAGCGAAATAAAAATATTTGATCCATCTGGTGACTCTACGCTTCCTACTGTTTCAAAGAAACGCAAAATTCAAGAGGTGGAAGAACCAGATGCAGAGGTTGCTGTGAAAGCGAAGAAGTTCAAAGCAGAGATGAAAGGTTAGTTGCTGCATCTGTGCTGCTGGCATGTTGCTGTGTGCATCGTGCAGTGGGGCTTAACATTTAAAGCCAGCCACAATACCTGGTTATTCTTATTGGGTATGACAGTGTAATTAAAAAATAATAATAGTTTATGGACTGGCACCAGTCATTTTACTTTAAATATCTGCTTTTAAACAGTTGTAAGCATATAAGAACATTTTAAAACAAAACTCTACTCCTATTCTTCTTGCAGAATTTCTTGATCAGTGGATTCGTATTTAGTGGGTCTCAGTATCTTGAAGACAACAAAGCTCTTCTCTGTAAAACCAGAACTTGCCCAGTTTTCATCAAAGAATACTGTTTTATTCTGTATAGAAATGTCCTCTGGCATGTTTCAACATATAAGCATTGAAGGTCAGAATTTGAGGTGAAATGACACTTGGAAATTTCAGTCTGAATTTACATAATACATGAAAAATTGTTATTCTCTGGAGAGCTAAAACTGAAGTATGGCCATGGTTGTTCTTTCCTTCTATCATGAATTACTTTGTCAAGAAAGATTTTAGACTGTGACTTCAAAATAATCTGGTTTTGTATTATGGTTCATTTTAAGAAGCATTCTCTCTCTTCTCTCCAGTGTGCACTTTGGCACCCCTAAATGGCTAGTACTTGCTATAACAGTGGAGTACCCATTGTGTGACTTGGGAGGGGAAAAAAAGGAAGAGGAAGATGACTCTAAGTCACTTCTGTGAGACCCTGAGCCAGATCTGGGCATGAGCTACTCCCAAGTTTTGTCAACCAGCCATGCTTGCAGCAAGTGAGGGCTGTCAGAGCCTTCCCTTTCTGCCCTTCTCTGTGCACTTCTGTGTTCTGGAATATCAGAGTGTAGTTACACTGGGTCTGTACATCTCCATGCTTGGCTGATGCTGAGGTGTGATCTTTCCACATGCTACTTGGTTCATGGTGTCTGTGTTCGTGGATCGAGCAACTTGTAGGAACTTAAACTTAGCTGAAAATTAAAGTTGCACCAGAGGGAGAATCCTTTGTGCTATAAAGCTGAGATCTGTGCCCCAGCTTGTTCTCTTGTACTTATCATAATGAGACAAGGACACATGAGTACTCTGGAGGCTTGAACTTTGCCCGTTCACTTTTTTGAGAATGTGGGTGTTCTCACAGCTACTGCTTTTGATAATCTTTTGAACTAACTTCCCTTACTGTAGTCTCAGAATTGTTCCCTTGGGCTTTGCTTGTATTATCAAAAGCAAATGTTGACATCTCACAGACGTGAGCTGCTCGCAGGTGAAATATTACATTAATTTCCAGCCTGGTCTGTTACAGAATGAAGAGGCTATTTATGTTCATAAAGATATTATTCAATCGTTCATGCTTTTATTCAAAAAACCTGCTTGTGTTTGCTTCCTTTGCTTTATTGAACATTGATACTTCCTGGTCTAGGGGTTGGGTGCAGCTTAGCAGGTATCCTTGAGCTACCAAGAATTATTTGAGCAGTAGACAGTGTTGAGAGTACTTGTGGACTACTGAAATCTGTGCTGGTTGTTTTGACCTGAAGTATGGGATTCAGATGTGTTGCTTTTCTGCCTGAAAGAGTAGGGCATCCTTCAGATGTGTGGTTCATAGCTCCTGTTTTTTCCCAGTTCTTCCTGTCAACTGGGTCATTTTATTTGGCTACTTGGGTATTAGAACTAGTTGTAGCCATTGCTTCAGGCTATGGAAGAAGTGTTTTCTGAGCGTTAATTTATCTCATATCACCGGTATGCAGAATGGTTTGGGCTGGAAGGGACCTTTAAAGATCATCTTGTTCCAACCCACCTGCCATGGGCAGGGATGCCACTAGACCAGGTTGCTCAAAGCCCCATCCAGCCTGGCCTTGAAAATCCCTTCAGCCTGTCCTCTAGAACCCTTTAAAATATCACTGCCCCATGTTTGCAAATTCTTGTATTTGACCGCGCAGCAAAGTACATGGATTTCCCTGACACAGGCTAGACAGACCATGACCTTGCTCTTTTCCAGTATAGTTGGTCTGACTACACAGTATGCTAGAGGGGTGGTGGTAGTAGTTCAAGAAGTTTGAGTAGCTCAGTAAGTTCCATAATAAATAGAAGGAGGTCCCATCATTAAGATTTATGTTGCATGTCCACTTGAACATGCATGAACCTTTAATTTCTGCTGTTCTTAGTTCTATTCCTTTTGATGAAGTGCTCTATTAAGCTTTTCCCTGGTCAGAAATTACACATCCAGACATAGTATTGTGAAAGAAGTCTCTCCCCACTCCTTCCCCATGCTGTTTGTGCAGCTGCATGATAAATGGGAGTGGTGGAAAAGCAGTCCAGAAAAAAAAGGAATTCTTCAGCCAGATCAATTTTGATCCAGTTTGTATTACAAGAGGAAGGTAAGGGATGGGAATAAGCTGGGAAGCTGCCACTGAAAAGTGATGTGTCAAACTACTGCTTTAGTATTCGTTGTAAAGGGGGACAGTATTTTGAATTGTGCTAGCCTGAAATGTAAATGTTACTGCAAGATGAGATGCTTGGTGTTTTCTCTCTCCCCGGTTGGGGTGTGGGGATGGCAGTACTTTGGACAGGAACTGTAGGGGGGTTGGGAGTGAGATATGACTTCAAAACACTTTCACCTTTCGCACCTAAAAAGAAACCAAGCGGAAGGATAGTGCCTGAAACAAGTTATAATCCACTTAAGGAGCTGTCTGTTAAAACATGTTTTAATGGTGGGGAAAGGGAAATAGGACAGGTATTTTTGTGACTACAGTCTCTGAAACTGAATGTGGCTAGACCGAATGCATACCACCAACAAAGCTAGCCAGTGCCCCCAGTGAAGCGCTCGGCTTGCACTTAAGCATCAGGATATAGTAGCAGCTAGTCACTTGGAAAGGTCTCTCTTGAAAAGAGAAATACCACCTTAAATTGATGGAGTGAACCCTGCAAGACACAAAGCCTTAAATGACATCAATATCATGACATGGTGTCTTTATTGATAGGCAATGTGACTTGATTCTGTACATGCAGAGAATCGTGTGTAGGAGGGGAGGGTACATCAGGCTTAGCAAAAACTGGTGGACAGTGGGTGAGTGGAACTATTGCTGGTGATCTCCAGCACTGCACAGGGCCATCAGTCAAACTGCTTTTCCAGGTGCTGCTTTCTGTGCCTTTGTGCCTGGTGGTAAGAGCTGTTGGCTTTCTTGTCAGCTGCTGTGTATCACAGAGAAACCCCACTGGGCTTGAGTGACTTAGAAGTGTAGCACCCAGAGAGGAAAGACCAGCACCCCTGGAGCCTTTATCCTCATTCTGCCTAGGTACAAATACGTGAAGTCTTGTGATGAGCTTTGCTAGAAAGCAGCAACTGAAATCTTCAGGAAGACGTCTGCTGCTAGCTGTGAGAAGTGACAGTGCCTGTGAGTGCACAGTGTATCATCTGCGGTTGTAAATTGTGACAGGTTCCACTGCCTGGTGTGTCAGACTTGATGACATGTAGGGTAATTAGAAGAAGTTGTTTTTCCAAGGTTACCACCCAACATTTTGCTTGAAAATGCATAGCTTATCAATCCAGCTGAGTGAAAACATGTTGCATAGCAAAACGTTACGCGTATGCTCCTGTTGTGCTGTATGGCTTTAATGTAGTTCATGCTTATTTTTCAGTTACTTCTTATTTCTCTATGTCATACATAGGGAGGTGAGGAGACTTATTTTTACACGTGTCTTGAATGCCTTATGCTTGCACACTCTTCACTGTGAATGATGTGTATGACAGAATCCACTTACAATTATATTTACCAGTTCCTTTATCTGGAATCCTTTGCTGTTTTGCTTTGGCATTTTTTAATGTCAGAAAACTGCATGTGTTAGCTGGCTGTATTTTCCTCTAGACGTGTCTAGAAATCTTTTACCCTGAAGCCAATTTTTTTGTCTGAGGCAAAGATTGAAGTGGATTTTTGACTCTCATAATCCTTCTGCTGCCTTGAGGAACTAAACTTGTGACAAAGCACAGTCAAGATGTTCGCAGGTTGTGTGTTTGGGGGTTTTTATAATCACAACTGGTTTTGTTTCTCTTCTTTTTGTAAGTGGTAAGTGAATGTGCTTCAAAATAAAATTGAGTCATTTTTGGGGGGAGTACAGTGAGAAAATTACTTCTTGAGTCACACCTCCAGTACAGCAAATTTTACAAACCACAAACACCACTGGTTTCAGCATCTCAGTTTTGTAGCTACTGAAGGAGGATGGTTGCTACCTCATGAACTTGCTGCTGAGTACTACATACTGAGAAAACTTGGTATCCGGCACTCAGTTGTGCAAATAAATTTAAGTTGGGTATGCTCCAGGAACAGCCTAGCTACTGCATAGGCTGTCAGCTTAGTAATTATTTCTGTTTGGTTTCTTTACCTAGAGATTCCTAAGACTGTGGTATGTTTTCTAGAAAATGAGTGGTAAACCATAGTGCCTTTACCACTGTGATTAGATAGGCCAGCTGTTGACAAATAGTTCTGAAAAATAAATGTAAGAGGGATTAGTAAATGTTCCCTTGGGTTAACATTTCTCTCAGCTTATGTAAATAATTGAATTACTGTCCTCCAGGACAGGAAAGAGTTTCTGCTTTTGCATTAAATGCTTTATGTTAGCTCAACATTAAGAGATCTTTGTGTTTGCCAATCTAAATGGTTAAGAAAACTGGTCTGCTTCTTAGCAAATTCCCAATGTCAAGATAGGGAAATCAGTTGTGAACAAAATACTGCTGGCTGAACACACTTCTATTGTGGATTTTAGAGTCCTTCCACTGCTCTTGTGATGCTGGTGAAAAAATTTGCCAAACTGTGGACAGTCTGTTTGCAGAAAGAGTACTTGAAGATAATTTGGCAGACAAATGAAAATACGTAAGCTTGTTTTAAACTTTGGGAGCAGCATACAGGAGTGGTGTTTGCACCGGGTGTGTATAGTGCTGTCTCAACATTGTCACTTGTGTCTTAGGTAGTTGTATATTTTGATTATAGCAGGGAGTAGTCATGCAGATAAGGGTGAAGAGAAAATAGGTGTAGAGAGATGTAAAGAAGTGGTGTGGTATTAAGAATTTTGCATCTGTACTATCATCATTGCATCCTCTCACATCTCATAGAAAGCTTTTCCTTTTGCCTTTTACACTTTTAACTGACAACCTGTCTTTCATTTTGCTTCCTTCTGTGCTACAGAAGAGACAACTGTAGAAGATGATGAACCTGTCAAAAAGAAGAAAAAGAAAAAGGATAAGGAAAAACAAGCTGAAGAAGAGGAGGTGGGCCCTGCAGTTGAGGTGAGGCAGAATTGCACAGCTACCTGATCCTTTATGGGAATGGATTATCTACAAAACATATGGAGGGAGGGGGAAAACATATTCTTATCTGCATAACTGATAGTATGCAAGGACAGTTCTGCTGTAGTAACTTTAATTTATTATATTCATGATTGTAATGTCCAAGAAGATTTGCATTACAAAATAAGGTCTGGGAAATCTGTGACTAATGCTTTCATGTACCAGGAGATGTTCCCCTCCTTTCCTCTACCCAGCCCCAGCTTTAGTCTTCTTTCTTTCTTTCTACATGCTTTCTAGTGGAGAGGGTGTTCCTTAGTGCCAATCCACAGGAATCTGTCTAGTGTTTAAGACCTGTAGGGAGCAGATGCTGTACCTCCTGAATTGATGAAGCATCATTTGATGCCTCCAAGCAACAGTAGAGTGGATGAGACCAAACCAAACTAGTTGCTCTGTTTTGAAATCCTGTTCTTAACGTGGGATTTCATTTTCTCTCCTCTACTTGGGGCAGCTATGCTGCCTGAAGCAGTCTGACCGCAGTGCTGAGCTGCGAGCAGTGTGGCAGACAGCACAGCTTCTCTTGTCTGCTGGCCCCACCGTGCTGTAAACATCGAGTACGTTAGCGGAAGGGAGTGCATTAGAGGAAGGGAACATCTCTTGGGTTGTGCTTTGCCGAGTGTGGCAGCTGCTGTGATGCTTTGAGTGTGAGCTTGGTTGCCTAGATACATGTGTTGCTTTGCTTCTCCATTATGGTTTGTTCATAGCAACATTTGTTTGTTTGCAGAATACAGAGAAAAAGAAGAAGAAAAAGAAGAAAATGAAAGATGAAGATGAAGACTGAGGAGCAGGGGGAAACATTGCCCTTGGACAGCTGCTTCAGAGTGGCATTTCTTGACATAATTTCTTTAGCCTCTCGCTGAAAACTAACTTCCCTGTGTTGCCAGAGGGCAAGGAGATGGATTTGATAACACTCTTCTGCCTCTGGAACAGGATACCCTGGTGTCTGCTACTTAGGAGGATTGCTGTATTTTTGCAGTTTCTTTTGTTAAAAAGCTTGCAATAGATCCTCTTTTCATATGCAGTCTCCACTGATAAGGAATAAAAACATTTTTATGAAGATTTTGTGCCTTTGTCTTTTAACTTGTTTGCTGGTTTTCTGACCATTATCAGGACTATTTCTAAGATTTATTGTTTTAAATGAATGATTAGCAAAAAAAAGTTTTCTAAATGTGTAAATGTTCTGTTGCAGTTTATTCTCTAAGGAATTCAAAGGTTGTAATATTCTTAAATTCTCCATAAAATTGATACAAATATCTCTGCGTAATATCAAAGATACGTTGAACAGCTAAGGTGCATTATTGAGTCTGTGCTGTAGTTCTCCTGAGAAAGCGCTGCTTTTTTTTTTTAATCATCTTTCAAACATTACTTCTTCAGTTATCTGATAGCAAAACTGAAAAGATGAGTGTTTTTTATTAGTAGGAGAAATCAGCCATTTGCCAATTCTGCTGTTCTTTGTAGGTGATACAGAGCACTGAGGTAGCATCATATGATCAAGACCCTAAAGCTCTTGAAGCTTTATGGTGGAAAAGGAAACAATTTTTATTTGACTGCTTGTCACTCAGTTCATAATTAATATGAAAAAGTATTTTTTTTCCACGTGCAGTGGTAGATTATTGCCTAAACAAAATAGCAGTGTCTTTAGCTGGATAACATTTGGTAACTGCAGCCAGTTCACCTGGTGCTTTTCTGTGGAATACAGCTTATTGACCAGATTCTAGTACTTAACTGCCTGTGGCTTACTTATCTGTAAGTGTAAGTGGATATACTGAATCCCTAACAAAATTGGTAATGTGTTTATTAATGCAGTTCTGCCAGCATCAAGAACACGAACTGCTTTTTTTTTTTCTTCAGGAAGGTTGCAGTGAGTTCAACTACCATAATTGAGGCTGGTGAAGGAGAATCCTGAAACAGGGTATTGAGACTCTGCTACCGTGTTGCAACCATCTCGTCCTAGGTGTTACGTGTGGATCCTTCTGTTGCGCTGTCTGCAGTCACTGCTGTTTTACTGTGCAGAGCTCCGGATTGTCTGGGAATACTGAGACCTTTCCAGTTCATCTGCTTTTGGCTAGACAAGTAAGATGAATTTAAGCTGAAATGTTTGAGCGGACAGCAAGGGTATTAAAAGTTATTCATAATGAGATGGAAGACTTGGCTATTAGTGCCTTTAGTTTTTTATTGTAAATGCATTTTCAAACAAATCCTTACAGACATGAGAGTTCGGTTTCCTCTGAACTGTTAATGTAGTTGCTTCCTCAAAAGTATCAGATAAATTATGTATGTGCTGCTCAGAAATTGTCCTATATAATTTACCCTTATCGGAAAATCTGTACAAACATCAGTTGCTTGGTAAGTCTAATCAGTGGGATCGAAATGGAGAGAAGTTATTTTTGCGCAGCCACTTTTCCCTCCCTTTTGCTTATTCCTTTGCTAACAAGGGAATGAGATTCACCTCTTTTCTTACTTAGCACATTTTAGTGGTATGTGATTGCAAGCCAATGTCCAGTGCAGGCCAGCCTCCATCGCACAAGGCAGCTGTTGAAGCTTAGTTGTGAAGCAGCATGTCTTTGCCTTTCCTCCTGCTCCGGTGTTGGGAGTGTTGATTTCAATATCAAATTAACTAGAGCTTCTACTTCTCTTTCACAATTTCTGAAATGCTGTAGGTTTTTTTTTGTTTTGCTGAATGAAACTCCTTTGAAGAAAAAAAAGCTCTGAGAGCTCAATGTGTGACCCAGAAATACTGGGTGGAGAACAGGGATTGAGTTTTAAGCTTTTCAGTCCTGGATGGACCATGCATTTATCTGCCACCACCTCTTTTAAGCAGGTAAGGAAACAAGTATACTCTGGGTTCTGGTTTGAACTGTTAAACTCCTCATCTTCAAAACAATAAGCTGCATATCCTGAAGGGCTGCTGCTGAAACATTGATAAGTGTGTTCAACCTGAGTGCTAAATATGATCAGTGAAAATAAAGAGCGGTGGTAGACTGCAGTCATTGTAAGCCAGGATCACTGCATTTCAAGTTGCTTATCAGTTCAAGCAGATAAGACTGGTTTGCTCGCGCATGTTTTCCACAAACAGAGGTCTGGGCATTTGTGTACAATCTTGCACCTTAAAATAATAATAATAAAACCTACAGGTATAGTTGGGAAATGCTATAACCTCTTTGCACAGAGAGAAGGTTCTTACCCAAGAAGTAGGAACAGGCTTTTAATTGGGACTTTTGATATTTTTGCAATAGAAGTTTAAGTCCTGAGGTTTGTACAGCCTCTCTTGTAAGAAATAATCGTGCAATAGGGCATTTATTTACTATCAGTCACTAATCTTTGTGAGGGAGTTGATCCATCCAAAAATGGATCTTTTATTTTGTCTATTGATAAAGCAAAAACAAACAAAACCCCCAAACTACAGTTAGATTAAGGATATGTGCTTTTGAGTTGCTTGAATGCAGAAGGAACAGCAAGCCAGAGTGATGATGGCACTTCAAGCAAAACAGCGAGATCTGTGAAACAGAAGAATCTAAAATACTTTAATATGATCCTTAGAGCATTCTATCAGTATGGGTTACTCTAAAATAAAGCTAACGGTGAAAAATGGCCGATGAACTAGGGCTAAGCCTAGAACAATGTGAATGAAGGTGTTTCAAAGGGATGGTTTACAGTTTGAAAGCATCTTGCACATGTTCCTTGGGTCCTTGAACTCTCTGTCCCCAGGTCCTGCCATCCTGGGGTATTACACAGGCTCTGCTCACTGCTTTTGAAAATCTAGTCCCATGTTGATTGAGAGCTGGAGAAGACAGCCTTCCTTCACAGCCCAAATTAATTCTTAATCAACAGCCAACAGTCCCCTTAATTGTGTGCTTGCAGACTCTGCCAGGCAAAGGTTGTCCCTCCTGGGGAAGGGGTTACATGCAGCCTTCACTTTAGGATGCAGGGGGGACAACCACTAGCCCAGCATTCTGGGAGCTCCCAGGTGGTCATCTAGTGACAGTGTGGCTCTTCTGCCCAGGCTGGCTACAACCCTTCGTGTTGGGACCAGTTTTGCGAAGCATGTTGGGCCTGATTGGCTTCTGGGCTGAGGTGCTGGGGGTCTCATACCTGCTCCTCTCCCCGTTGTTTGCGCTGATCCCAAAGGAAAGCTGTGCTGGCTTTGGGCTTTCAGCTGCAGGATCCCAGTGGCAGGAGTGCCTGGCAAGGTTAAAGTGGTTTGGGTTTTTGGTTGTCAGGGTTTTTTGTTGGTTTTTGTATTTGCAGGGGTTTTTTGCCTTTTTTTTTTGGTTGGTTTTTTTGTGGAGTTTTCTGCTATTTTTTTTTCCTGTTTGAATTGTGGAGCAGTGTACCATGCCCCCTCCTCTGCTCTGCAGGAAGGATGTCAGCAAGCACAGGAGCTGCTCGCTCTTTGCTCCTGCTGGGGCACCTTCTCACCAAAGAGACATTATCTGGCTTTTTTAGTAGCTGTTTTGCACTGTGAAAGCCGTTGTCAGGAAAATGAGGGTTTTCTTCAGGCTAAGACTGTAGTCTTCTGGAAAACGTGTTTGGGTTGGTTTTTTTCCTTTGCTACTTGGGAATTTGCCTGATAGTGTTCCCTGTGCATGAGGATTTGCTTGCATGGGACCATTGCGGGGACGTGGCCGCAGCCCTGCCCTGCCCCATAGCAGTCCCTCACCCTGGTGCCTACTCACCATGGATGTGCACTTCCTTCTAGGAATCTCCTGCTGCCCGTGGGCATCCTGTTTACTCCAGCCATCTACAAATTGTTTCTCCCACCCACAGACACACACCCTGTGTGTGTCTTCCCTGTGTCTGCGTTTATGTGCAGCAGCTCTTGTTGGGAATCAGAGGGACCCTTTTTTTCCCCACTACAGGGAATGGGATGGGCAGGCACCCTACATTCCAGGCACTGGCTCTTCCGCGCCAGAGACAAGGAGCTCCCCAGAGCCATCCTGGGATTTTGTGTGCCCCTGTAGTGAGAGGTGCCTCCTGAGACTGACGTGGAGACACAGGAGGTAACTGCTCAGGGGTTATGAAGCCTGCTGCTGGAGAGGGACAGAATCGCTGCTGTTTTTCAGGTAAAACCTCCAGCTTGCCCATCCCTCTAGAGCTGTTCCTGCACATGGAAAATCCCAAGAGTCCGCTTCCTGCTGTCTGTGCCACATCCTGGTGTCTGCGTGCCCCTGCCGCGAGGCTTTACTTTCTCTGGAAAAAATAATAATTTTGTTATAAACGATAGACAGCTCAGCAGTAGCTTCCTGTCTTCCCTAGGGAGAAGCACAGCAGCATGTTGTCTTTTGGAGTAGCTTGAAATTTTGAATAGAAATCTTGCTTTTTAATCATCAGGCTTGGACCCTGTGTTTCTCCAGCCTCAGGGTGTGATGTGCAGCCCTCAGCATCAGTCAGCCTTGCCCCCATAGAGCTGCTGATGCCCTAGGCCAGAGGCTACCTCCTTGGGCTAGCATGCAGTATTGCCCAATGCTCTGTCCACACTTACACTTGCATATGCCTAATTAGCTCCTGTTAGAAATCTGGGAGCTTCTGCAGTGAGAGCCCATCCTCTATGGGTAAGCCCTAGCTCTGAGTTTTCATTTTCTTTCCTTTCCGCTCTGCCTTATTTCTTAAGCAAAAGGTTATTCCTCTCATAGCAGCGAGCATCTCTGTGTTCAATGACTCCGTGTTTTCTGTAGCAATAATCTATGGTAGAAAGATTTTCTGGTGTTCAATTTCTCATCTCGGTTACTGGCTAATAGAAACAGCAATTTTGTCTCTACAGACCTCAAGCAAAATACAATGAGGGGTTGATGGTTATGCTGGTGCGAAATTTGTGATCTACCCTGAAGAGAAAGGGCAGGGGTAGGCTGAAGTGTTGAGATGGAAAAGGGGGGAGAGCTGGGCTGCTGGCTGGGAAGCCAAGAAGGGTTCCAGATCCAAGGGAAATGAGGTAGAAAAACTCCTGCTGTTTGGATCACAGTCCGTTGGGGTTTGCCACCTTTAATCTCTGATCTTCATATTCCACCTCTTAAAAACTGAGATAATGCCTCTCAAATCCCATAAGTGTACAGGGCTCTCATTATCGCATTATTTATGAAGCACTGTAAGAGCTCTAAATAGGATGTGATGTAGAAGTGTTATGAAGAAGAGGAAGGAAACCTGTTTGACAGTACAATGGCTGCAAGCGAGGTTGTCTAAGTCCACGATGAAATCTCTCTTGATAAAGCTGCAGCCAGTCTCAGGGCAGCCATGTTAAATTCTTTCTTCTTGAAGAAGGAATTAAAACCAGCTGTGCCAAAATACAAAACACTTCCTTTTGCACCGTGGCAAAAAAAAAGACGTTTGCTTTTGTAGGGGTGTAGAAGCACATATTTTAAAATGATCTTTTTAAAACTGGTGGGGCACTAGGTGGGTGGGGGCCAGCACCAAAACCTGAGCTCAGGCTTTATTGCTGCTCTCTGCTGCTGGACCATGCTAAATGGAAGCTACTGTGGATGAGAGATGGGCTGTTATTTATACAGCTGTGAACGTAACACCGGAGATAAAGATAAATGCAATATAATTGCCAATTACTCAATCAGTGTATTGTGACATGCTGAAGCAATAATGGGCTGTGCTGTGGCTTCCTCCCTGCAGCCAGCCCACCCGCACCCGCCTGGGAACAGCAGGACAAGGTAAAAACCTTATGTGCCCTTTAGTACCGTTCTCCACGTTTTTGCTCAGTTGTCAGCAGGCAGGCACGGGAGGTGTCAGGCAGGGTCAAGAACAACAAGAGATCTCCTGTGCCCGGACCCAGCCCTGCCACCTGCAGCACGAGGGGGCTGTGTTGAAGCTTTGCACCAGGGTGTCGGGTGCTTTCCTGTGGGACCCCTGTGCGGGAGCCCCTTGCGCACCTCAAATCCAACTGAGGGTTGTGAAGCAGGACTGACATGGGGCCTAAACCACACGTGGTCTTTCCAGGAGGCAGTTTCAGCTGCCACGATTGGTGCAGGAAGCTCTTGCTTCCTGTTGCTGCACGAGAGCATGTCCATCCAAATAGTCATATCCATCCATTCCATATTAAGCCCAGGGGGTATAGTACCTTTAGGCTGTGGTAACTAAATGAAATAACCAAAGATGCAGAAACTATCCTCAGCATGTTCTGCACATGTGAATCTGTCGCAGGTAGAAAGAGTGTAAAAATAGAAATCCAAGTTCCAGGATATGTACTTTTAAAGCATCTTTTAAAAACGTCATCAACAACAAACCAAAAAAAGAAGCCTTTGTCTAGACGCTTGTTTCCTAATGCCGAATGCCAGGAGTTATTGCTCCTGTACCTTTCTGGAGACTTTCTGGCTGGGGAATGTTCTCTTTCCAGAGGAAATCCTTTTAACTTTCAGCAGTTCAAGACTCTAATTGGGTGAAATAATAGCTTGGCACTCCCCCAAGCAATATGATTTTTATCTTTTTTGTTGTCTGCAAAAGTCTGGCTTGTTCCAATCCTATGAGTCATGGAGGGAATATGGATGTTGGACCGCCCTGGTATCCAGGGATGGGCTTCTGGTGGGAATGGGTATGGGGTCCTCGGTGACCATGGAGGTCTGAGACATCCTCCACAGAGCTGCCGCAGTGCTGCCTGCTCCTCTCCTGCCTTTGCCAGTGCTGATGTTGGCTTGTTGCTGATGTGCATGTTTCTAGGCATCTTTATTCTCATTAAGTTATTCAAAGGGTTGTTGGTTTTTTTTCTTGGCTACTGCTCTGGTTTCTCCAGGTGACTCATCTTACAATAATTATGGATTCATGCTTTGTCTTTGCCAAAAGCTAACTATTCATCAGCTTCAACTAGCATGTTTTGGTGTCTTCAGCGGAGACTTAGATTTTGATGGTTTATTTAGCCCAGAAATAAGCCTGATAGAGTAAACACTGGAGCTTTGAACATCTCAGCATTCTGTTTCTGTATGGTGGATTAAACAAACTCTCTCTCGTCCTGGAAAAAAGACCTCAAGCCTCAGGGCACAAAGCAGCAGCCATGGCTTTCGCCATGTAAGTACCATGCCTTCCTTGTGCCCCTGGTGCTGCGCAGCCACTGATACGTGGCTCTGGCACAGGAGGGGACCCTCTGGCCGGGCCCTGCTGCTCCCATGCTCGAGGGCGAGTGCGTGCCAGGGACCACAGCTCACCCATGTGGGGATGAGGCACTGGTTTTACTTGTGAGCAAACATACATCAAACATCATCATACTTGCGAGCAAACATACATCAAGCAAACAAAGCGCAGCAGGAAGCTGTGTGGATGATCTTGTCTCAGGTCTCGTCTGGCTCATTTGAGTTTATCACCAGGCGGTTGAATACAAACAGGACTGCACCCATCCTGACCCTGCAGCTCCTCCCTGTGCTCTCAGTGGGGCTCCTGTGGGGCTGCAGGTGCTGGTTTTAGCCTCCAGACCGCAGAGAACCAGAACAACACCTCATGCCTTGCTGTTTCCCACCTCCATGTTGAAATTCCAGCTGCCCCTGAGCTCCCCAGTTCACACTGTCTTCATGTCCAGCTGGGAACTCCATCCTTTCTTTGTGGTGGCTTGGGGCAATGGGGAAAGGACCAGAAGCAGATGGAGATACGCAAACCAGGAAACTACGCTGCATAAAATATCCTCAGGACAAGGGGATGCACAAGGCTGGGCTGCACAGGACTAGATTAAGCTAAAGTGAAACCAGGATTTCCCCTGAATCCTTGCGTTGCTTGAAGCAAGGCATCCAAGCAGCAAAACCTCTGTCAAGAGGGAAGTGGTGGGCCCCCATCGACCCTCTGAAGGTCCTTGTTCTCTATATATATCCATGGGACAGACTGAATGCAGGGCATCTGACCAGATGCAATCAGAGTCTAAATCTGGAAAGACAACCAAGCACCCAAAACAAGCTAATGGGATGTGAGGGCAGACATGTTCGTGTTGCACTTGGTTTGTGAGCAGCAGGGCCCATGTGGCTGCTGGGCTGTCCACGCCGTCATTCTCCTGCTGCCGCTCTTGCAGGAGCAGCATTTAATTGTCCTTCTCTAAACTGTGCCACCAGATGCTTTTCTTCCTGCTGCCACCATGAAATACCCACCAGGTCAGCAGCTCATACCTGCCTGGAAGCACTAGCCCTCGCAATTTGCTTCCTAGATAGGTTTTGTCACCGAGAGCAAAGCAGCCCTTGGTACAGGTGGCCTCGCAGCCAGTATCCTAGCTGCCTGCTTGGGACAGTTTGCTGGTGAGGTAGGCTAGAGGAGCTCAGGCATGGGTGGGCTGTCCCACCTCATGCCAAGGTCTCTGGCATCCCTTCCCACTGCTGGCTGCCCAGGGAGGTTCAGAACAGTGCAAGTAAGCAGCGTGAGGGGGCTTCCTAAGGCAGGACGTGATGCTGTTTCACTTGTGCCATTCACATTTGTCTCTGTTTCTGTGCTACTGTGCCCTTCGCTGACAAGGAGCTCTTGGCCTCCTGCGCCAGTGCTGCTTCCCTTGGGGCATTTTTTTCCTTCTCCTTTTACCATCTTTACAGCTTGTTTTCCTTCCTGCATCTGCAAGGCTGCCTCCAACAAAGCCCTGGCAGACAATCTTATCTTGCAGCACAACCAGTCCTGCCCCTTTCACTGCAATATCTCGTCCGCTCAAGCACTTGGCTGGAGCAAGGTCCCCGCTGGGGAGCCGCACGCACCCCTGCCCCCCAGCACCGGTGGCTTTGCCCTCTGGCAGGGGCACAGGCAGAGCCACGTCCAGGCAGGGAGGGCAGGAGAGGGGCAGCTGCAGGAGCTCGGCTGTAAAAAGGCACTCAAGAGAGGTTTGCGCTGTGCTTGCTGTTTCTGGAGAGGAATGCTATTAATTAAATGGGTAGGGGAGATGACTGAGTCTATTTTTTCCCCCTTGGCTCATTCACTTGATTTGAAAGGCCTTTTATCTTTTTTCTTTTTTTCCTGAGTTTGTGGTTTTAGTATTTTGGCGATCAAAATAGTTCTGCTGTGGAGCATCTGTGGGAAAGGGCCTCACACCTATTTCAGGAGAAGAGGTTTTAAAACCCTGCAGGGGAAGACAGATTGAGAACTCTCATTGCTTATGCCTCGAAGCAGATATTCCTGATAACTAATGCACCTGAAACTATTAAAGAATATGCAGATACAAATAGCACTAAAAATAATTAAAGAAAATGAACCATTCCTTTCGCCCGGCCACACCCTGCAGACCGGGAAACATTTCATCTTATGCAAAAAGTGGAAAGCAATTTACTATTCCAATCAGGGCAGTCTGCAAGTCTCACGATATTTGCTTTGTTTACGTTGCTGGGGCAGGATGGTGAATTTAGTGGAGCTGCGAGTGAAAGTCTTCATTCTCCAAAGGTCTGTAAAAGTTTTATGTCTCTTGAGTAAGAAACCCAGAGTTACTGGGTGCAGCATTTCAGACAGGCCCAACTCTCATTACCATCAGTTCTTTCTATTTACTTACTAAAGGTACTCACAAAGGGCCTTGTGAGACCCTGTGGATAGGCAAATGCTTAAGATTCCTTGTTTTGTAGTGAAGGTTAGAGCCTCCTTCAGTAGCCAGCCATCTGTTTTATCACATTGTTTACCTTTTGTTTCCAAAGTCCAACTGCTGTGCATCACTTTACCAATGAAAGAGGAATTGCTATCGGAAACCACTTCTATCAAATGCTGTACTTAAAGCACAGAGCAGGACCACAAATACTCCTTTTTACTAAATATCTTCTGATGCGTTGGGTTTGGATTTATTTTTGCTGTGCTGCTGCCCCCAGCCCTTCCTAACTGGTGTTTCCTAGAGCCTCCTGCCCATTTCCAGCCACAGGTGGTGAGAGCAGATGCGTCCCCTCACCAGGGAAAGCTGCGCCTGTTCGCAGGGGTTTGCACAAGGCTTCCCTGGAAGCCAAAGCTGATGGGTGCAGGGTGCAGATGGAGGTGGATCCTCCAACGCCTCGTGATGTTGTGGTGAGTCACAAGCGCAGGCACCACGGGCACCGAATCCTGTGACAGTATAAGAGCACAGTCCAAGTGTACCTGTGCAATCTTAAAGTACAATCTAGGGCACAATCTAAAAGTAGCTCCAGGCATTAAGGAAACGTCAAGTGTTATGTCCCACACCATATGGTCAACAAAAAAAACTGACAGCGGTTTTATGGGTAGCAGCTTTCTGGGCTTCGGGTGGCTCCTTGTATATACATTTTTAAAGTTTATTTTCTTTTATTTTAGCATAAAGCTAGAAACTTAAGCTGATAAAAGCTGAAACATTGATTAATCGTGTGAGTCTATGGGCTATCAAAACTATCGGCTAACATGAAGTTTGCAATAAATCATTGGAACTTGCAACTCTGATACTGACAGTTGAACAACTCCCATTTGCTGAGGTCAAAACTACAATAAAGAGCTCTGAGTGCATTTGTAACCTAAAAGAAAGTCTGAATGTAGAATAACCCAACCTGTGCTTATTGTGTTTCTCTGATTTCTCAATCAAATTTGCTCAATATGCAGCTTAAACATCTGGGTTTCCTTTGGCTGTCAGCTGCTGCTCGCCATCCCCTTGTGAAACCCTGACCTTTAGAAATCACTGCAATAAGCTGTTTTGCCTGCCTGTAGTTTTGTTTCATGCCTGCAAAAGATGCAGGTTTTGCTTCATTCTTTTTACGCATGTCTCTCGTTTCTGGTCTCTGTGCTGTCAGCTCAATGGCAGAAAGTGTAGGAAACACTGCCCTGCTGGGGCAAGTCCCTTGAACCAGCAATTCCCTGCCACCACCTTCCCTAAATTAATGAAGTTGGGTGAAGAGTGGTGCCTCTGCCTCTTTACAGAGGGTGAAGGAGATCCTGACCATTGGCTTTTAAACGCAGAGCCACCCTGAACTGCCAAAACCTGTGCAGTTTCCCCACTGAGGATGGCATTTAAGGCCGAGGTCCCAGTGTGCTGAGGGGATGGCTTGGAAGAAGGGGGAGGAAAAGAGGGAGTGAGGGTGGACCTGAGCGTGGCCTTTCGCCCTTCAGCCACTCACCAGCAGTCCTAGGGAGTTCTGCAGCCACAAAGCAGGTGGGCGCCCACGCTGACCCCCACAGGAGCCTGCATCAGCCACCCGTGCTCTGTGCTGAGGAAGGGTCTGGGCCAGCTTCATATGTGTCTTTGGCTAGACTGGTTCTGTAAAGCAAAAATGAGTGTCCTTACTCTGAAAATGAGTACTTGAGTGTCAGATTTGACACGGCTCCATCGTTGCATCATATAGACGTGCTTTAGAAATGCCCTTCAGCTGAGCTGTGTGAATCATCACAAGATGATGCCTACAGGAGAGAGAAGTGTGCTTGGCGATGTCTTCTTCTGACAACTACTTCTCTAAGGTGGATAAAGAAGTCCGGGTGCTCTCTAAAGTATTTTTGGCTGTGTGGTTTACACTGAAAAGGTGGCTTTTCTCGTCTTTCAAAGGCAACAGCTAGAAAGCGATGCTATTCCTTATGCAAAGGAGGATTTTTCCCCATGAACATGCTTATGAAAGCAAATAAACAAAGAATCCAGTATTCCTGCTGGGAATAATTTCCTTACTGAGAGCCACGCTGCCCTGACATGAGAGGGGGACCATGGTGAGGCAAACCCCAGTGTGTCCACAGGACCAGCACCACAGTCCCTATGAAGGGACTTGAGCAAGAAGATGCCAGAGACCTTTGCCACCCCATGCCATCTCCACATGGAGGGGACGTGCTTTCCACATGCCCATGGGCTGGAGGAGACTGTCTGGCTCTGAGCTACCCACTGTGCAGACTACACATCTTGGTCTTTCCCATTTACGTGGGGATTAGTCACATCAGGACTCGGATGTTGTAACTTTGATGGCGTAATCCTGCCATGTCTTTGGTAACTCGGAGTCTTCCCGGACAGGACAGGAAAGAGTTTAACATCTGATGTGAAAAGCAGAAACATCTATAAAGGTATTAAAGCCCTTCAGGATGAACTCGTGTCATAAAGAAGCAAGAATAGAAGTGGTGCAGAGGGGTTTGATCTGTCATTGCAGAGCACTTTCAACTGTGAATTTCTTGATAAATATTTAGCATTTATTATGCAATTCCATTTTGATGTGAAATCTTCAGGGACACTAGTCCTAATACATAACCCCCCCACATTTCCTAAAGAAAGATAAACTATTCTTCGTCCTATTCGATGTACTTATTTTAATCTTTCCAGACTTCTGTAATCTCTTTGTACTAGTTGAGATGATGGAGAGACCCTGGGTTTGCTTTGGCTGGTGATCCAGCAGAGCCGGGATGTCACACTGGTGGTGACCCACTGAAGTCCCTGGGGATGAGCTGCCGAAGGGAGCCTGCAGGGACCATGGCCCTTGCAATTCATGACAAACATCACACGAAGTGAGCTGCCAGCACTGGGGACATCCCAAGTCCCTGCTGTAGTCATCTTATACGAAAAGCAAGTGGTGAGGAACGGGTGTCTGGCTGTAACCAAACTGTGAGGGTTTGCACAAACCCATGGCTCAGACCCATCCCCATGAATCAAGGCATAATTCTTGTCCTGGGGTGGCTCGGTTTGGCCTCTCTTGATTCAGTCACCAAAATCACAGCTGAAACAAAACATCACCTTTCTCACACTGCGTAGGCTGCCAAAAATACAGTGCACTTACCCTGGTTTGTTTTGTTTGTATCATATCCTGCTTTCAGTAAGTTTCTGTTAAAGCATATCAAACACGGTTTTGGGGGAATTTACTTTAGCCTTCACAGCATCCTTAATTTCTCACCATCTGCAGTCACCCTGCTGCTGTTGCACTGAGGGGAAAAAAAGTGTTTTGCCTAAATATTTGAAAAACTCCCTGTGCCGTAACAAACCCTCTTGAGCTTTGACAGAAGCTGGACTGCTAAACCAAGGCAGGGGGGAAACCTGAGGGGCAAAGGTCTGTGCGAGCACTGATCCAACCCAGGGGCTGTTAAAGGTGCTGCTGGGCAGAGGGGGAGGAGGATGATAGTCCTGCCAGGCCGAGAGATGCTTTTGAATGCTGCGGTTTCATCTGATATGATTTCATAAAGCTAACATTTAAGGGTCAGATGATGCGATATGCTGCCTTCAGACGTTGCATACACAAGCCCAGCCCACTGTTGAGACAAAAGTGGCTTTAAGCCCCGTCTATCCATCTATCTGATCCATCTATTTGCCTTTTGCCAACTGGCATGAAAGGGTCTTTTATCTGAAACTATTTCCAACTATTTCCCTTTCAGAAACTCCGAAGTGTTTGCATGACTTGAAAGAGCCATTTCCAGCATTCTTGGCTGTGAAGCGTTGTAGCTTGAGATTTTACGACAGGTATTTGAGCACGTTCCCTTGCTTTTGGAAGGGCTGTTACAGCAGGTCATCTTTCATAGGAAGGGCATGTTTCCTGCTCAAAATATTAATAATTTTCTTATGTTATTTTCAATGTCTCTTTAGAAATTGCAGGTTGGCAGCATATTGCTTACAGCAAGCCAAGCCCAAAGCCTCAGCAGGGAAGGTTCATGTGCTCAATAGGTCTCAGACCAGAATGGAGAAAGGTGCTGGGAAGTGAGCAGTGTCTCAGGGCAGCTGCGGGGCAGTTGGTCTGCCGGCAGCAGCCACATCTCGCTGGGGCCTGGGATTTGTAGATGCTCCATTTGAAACTGCACAGAGGCCTCCTGGTGCAAAGCCTAGAGCTGCTGCTGGACTCAGTAACACCCGGGGAATGGGATGAAGCTCCTCCTGTGGAAGAGAGGATCCTTATGCTGTTCTTGTGTGCCTGCCACTAGGACACTAGTTGTTTTTAACCCAGATCATTTATTTTGAAAAGACATTTTTGTTTCTGTTCAGCCCAGACATACCAAAGAACATTGCAGCACTGCAAAAAAAGGAAAGGGGTCAGCAGTGATGATGACTACATTTCTTTATGGCAATACCCAACTACTGTGTATTCAGTTTTTCAGGAGTAGCTTTGATATGTCTCAGTGGAAGGAACTGCGATACAGATTTTATCTTACTTGTTTCAAGGAGCTTTAGCTAATGTATGCTTCCCTTCATATCTAACAGCACGATGTTCCCATTTCCCTGAATAGCAGCCACATAAGGGAGAAAATCCTGAAAATTGTCCTGTGCCTCATGGTTACACTGTACAGATGGACAGTGGCATAAAGCGGAGAACTTCAGCTACCTCCTGGAGAAGTGTCTGATGCGAAGTCAAGGCTGTTGCCTGTTGTGTAGTAATCAGCTAGCTTAAAAAGAAAATCTCTGTTTTGTGGGGTTTTTGTCTTTTTTTAAGATGTAGCAATTTGTGGCCAAATCACAGATCTCAAGGGAGCATTCTGGCCGAAAAAATTATTTCAGAATTTGGCCTAGCATAACTTTAAGATAAAAGCTTTTATGTAATCGCTAATTCACAGTCGCAGTTACTTTGGCTTCTCTCATTATCATTCTTAAGTTGTTTTTTTCATGCTGGGAGTTGGATTTTCCTGGCACTGCATCTGTTTTCAGCAATGTATACACCACAACTGCTGACAACTAGGAGTCGGATCCCATGTTCCTCGACCCTGGCTGTAGCTTGTTTTTTCTGGCACCGCTTTAAAGTCTCCCATCTGCACTTGTCTCCTGATGACCAGCGGCAGTCCTTCAGCTGCGTGAGAAACGCCTGATGTTATCCTGTTGTTCTCGCACTCCCCCGGACCCGTTTCTCGGGCCGGGCCGTGAGTGCGGTGCTCCGCCGGCTGTGCAGCCCTCGCCTGTTCCTAGATAGAGCCTTATCAGGGCCGGCTGTGGCAGCACTCCCGTCCCCTTCCAGCCCTCCCCTGTGGTTACTGGAAGGCCCATTAGCTTTGTGCATTTTAGCATGGCAGAAATGGCATTCCATTGCTTCTCTGTTTTTTCAGTCCTCTTTGCTTTTCGTAAAGCAATCCCCTCTTCCCCTGGCCTCCGTTCTAGCTAGGATCTGTAGCAGATCACTTCTGCATCCTTCAGCTGCTGAGAGCTGGAGGGAGAGATCTCTCTCTACCTGATTCTCATCTCCACTGCCTATTTTTTTCCAAACCTGGTTCTGGAACATGCATACCTCCAAGGTTGCTCCATATCCCACTTACTCATGAGATGCTGCTCTTCCTTTTAATAGCATTTTGAATGATTACAGCTGGTTTATGCTCAGATTCCTCCTGAGTTGGCTCACCAAAAGTATGACTTTTTAAGGGATGTGCGCTGTTTGGTAACAAGCAGGTGTCCTTGCTCAGTTCAGAGGCTGGATATTTCTCTGAGCTTACTCTATGGTTTAATGTGTGCACGGTGTACTTGACAGATTAACAGTACGTTCATTCCTCCCCCACCACTTGTCTGAGTTTGTTTATTTTTGTTATTCCGGTTATATTCAGTTTCATTTGTTATTTTTGGTTTTGTTTTCCAGGCTTCTTTCCTTACTTTTGCTCAGCTTAAAGGAATCTTTTTTTTTGAGCTTTCTTGGTATTCAGGGGGAAAGCTACTATTACTATTGAGTGTTATCATGCCTCACCAGACAGGGCATGCAGGAGCTTGCGTGTGCATGTTCCTTCCTTGTCCTCATTTAGGTGTCAACTCACTTTCATCTTCCTACACTTCCCAGCACGTGTTGAAGCTTTACCTGGCACTCAGGGTTTCCATTACCTCCATACCACAGCTGACATGATGTAGCAGTCTTCAACCACCCCACTTCCTGCTGTCATCCACCAGCTGCCATCAAGACAGCAAATTACTGGGACTTACTCCCTCCTGGAGCCCTGCTCCCACCGGCAGCAGCACTGGTGGTTGGGCACGTTCTCCTCCTTCAGTCAGGAGAGCAGGAGTGTCCCAGCCTGGCTACGTTTTGTGGAAAGTCATTTTTCTGCTGATCTTCTTTCCTGCCTGCCGGTGCCCCACTGGTTTCCATGGTATTCGTGGTTGTGTAGGGGTGGCAATTTCAGCATCCTGGCAGCCTTCCAGGCTGCCTCTCTATAAAACCCTGTACAGTTTCAAACAGATATATATTTTTCTTATTTTTCCTTCATCCCACAGAGCTGCTGCGTGCTTTTAACCAGTTAATCTATTCCATCCTTCACTTATCTCACAGGCACAGTGTGAGGTTGTGCCCGTTCTTGCTGGCAAATTGCTTTGAGATCCTCTGATGAAAGGTCTGCCGTAAAGGCAAAGAATTATCATAGCCATGCAATCACTCTGAGTTCCAGGGGATGGTACAGAGCATCCTACTGAAACAATAACAGAAAGTCCCAATGACTATAAGCTGATTCTTGGAGCCAAATTTAAATGGGACGGCATCCCCATTCATTTCCATCCCATCGTGTATGGGGTCCTTCCACATTTTCATCCACCTTCTGAGAGCTGTTGTACCCTGGCCACTGCAGCACCATTGGTGGATGTGTTCCCCCAGCCCAGCTACACATCTCTGATGGCAGTGCAGGAAAATATGAGAAAAATCTTTCTTGTTACAGATGAGGCCCAATTCCTGTCACTCCTCTGTTTTGTTTTGTTTAAAAAACAAAAACAAAACAAACCGGGGCTTTGCTCTAAGCAACAGTTGGAGTAAGCAGAGCACACATCTGGTCTTAGCTTCACGCAGGCTTTCATAATAGTCTCTAGCCATAATAGTCTCATTTTCTGGAAGCGAGTCATTGCTGCTCTTCGGGTTGAATGAACTCTGATCAGGCTTGGACCTCTACATGTCAGGGTGAAAAAACACCTCATGTCTGAGCTGCGGGAGGCTGGAGAAGTCGAAGAGAGGGGGTGCTATGTTTGAATAAGCACAGAGCAGCCTCTGTTTCACTTAATTTGGGAAGGGTGATTAATTGGTGACCTTCTCAGCTAAAGACGGCAGGTCTGTGATGTGTGGCTTTGGCTGTTTTGGGCGCTGTTTCATCCGAGGGTAAGATATATTTGGCAACGCAGGCTAATACCAGATTGAAGTCCCCCATTGTGGAGATGGGTTTAATGGCCCCGAGTTGAAGGCAGATGCTCTTTAGTGTGCTAAAGGGAAAGGGGCTGCAGACTGCAACACGTATTAACTATTTGTATCTGTAGAAACCACAGGAGAAGATAATACAGTAGTAACAGCTGCCCCTGGAATTATTTGTGCACATGTTTGGCTCCAAAGCTTTCTGCCCAGCTGGCTGGAGGTCACTGCGAGCTCTGATAAGTATTTGCCAAACGCCAAAAAGAAGACAGGACAAGGTCAGAAGCTCTTCTGGTAGCAAGGCAGAGTGTGTTTAGCAAACACTGCTATCTCCTGAATTGGGGTGAGAGATTTCATCAACAAAACACGCAGGGGAGGTCTGAATGCTAGCGGAGGGCAGGAGAAATCTGCTTTACAGCTTTTGGCTGAGCTGAGTGAAACATGGGACTTGCCGCTTCCTTCTGAGGAAGAAGATTATCTGCTGGCCTGCCCCAGGGACCTGCTGCTCCGGGCGGGCGCAGAGAAACTTTTGAGCCTTTTCCAGTTGCATCTGAGTGCAACAGTGTCAGCGCAGCTGGCGGTGGGAGTCTTCTGTCCCCCACAAAATGTGGCTGCCACCCCCTTGTCCCATCACTGTGTCTGTATCTTCTGGGGCCAGGCCAAAAGAGCAGGGCAGCTGTGGAATGGAGAGAAGTGAAGCCCAGCTCTGGCTCTGCAACAGTTGCAGGTGCCTGCACTTGGTTATCCAAATTCAGGGAAATTTGAAGTGGGGCTTCGTGATTGGCAGCCTTTTGCTCAGCCCCCGTCCTCCCTGGCAGGTGAGGAGCTCTGCCCCAGCATGGCGCAGTCCTGAGGTGCAACCAAACAGCTGGGAGGGCTTCCAGGTCCTCATGTCTTCTGCATGCCAGGGTGGCCAAGGGGAGCACGTGCTCTGCATGTCCACAGCTCGCCCAGGGTCTACACGCATGGATGCGACCTGGGGTGGGAAGCTGCTGGAGAGCTGAGGGCAAGTCTGGAAATGGCCCCTGGAGGCCTGGTTCTCATTTGTGAGTCTAAAGTTTTTTTAGACCTCTGCAGTTTCAAATGACAGAATATAGTGTGGCATGAAGGGAGTGACTATGCCCTCAACTCTGGCTGCATGCCTGAGCAACTCTGGACTGGTGCTGGTGGCTAGAGTCAGTGGTCTGGCCTGTATCACTTCAACAAGGGGATTCCTGATGGATGTTTTGGGGAAGCAGTTAGTTGGGTTTATTCTTCCAAATCTATCTGTGAGGGGCAAGCAGACTGTACAGAGATACTGACTCATTTCTGGATCTGAAGGAACACTCTTCACAGATAAAAATAAGTTTCAAAATTGTCAGACAACAGATGTCATGTTATAGGCAGAAGCATAAGGGATAGAAACCTCCTGTTTGGTGTAATGAAAGGTAATAATTTTACTTTTCTCTTTCTCCAGGTGACGCTCCCAAAGCTGGCTGTGTGCAGGAGAGGAACACTGGGCAGGCATGTTCAGAGCAGCAGCATCTTCCCCTGGAAGCCATGGCTCCAAGAGAGGTCAGCCTTCTGCCATTGTGCTTGTGGTGGCAGGAAGCCCTGAGTTAAAAAATGCTTCAGTTCTAACTCTCTGCTTCACTGTTTTCTGCATTTGCAAGAGAAGACAAAACCTGAAGAAGCTCTGCTGTTGGGTTCGTATTTGAGGTATGCTTTCTCATTGCAAAGGGGAACTGTTGTAAGAAGCTTGAGCTAAAGCTGTTCCCTTGACATTGCTGCTGACTCCTTGAAAAGGAAATAGGAAGAGACCAAGGAGCCAGGTAACATCAGAGGCTGCACTGCAGCTGCTGAAAGACACAGAGAGAAGGGGATGTGTGCCCCGTTACATCAAATGACTGCCCGAACCACCAGCCTCAGCGGAAAACCACAGCTGCAAAGGAGCTGCCAAAGAAATGATGAAAAAAGGTAGGAGACAAATACAACCCTGACTGCCACCATCCAGGCTTGGCAGGCAGCAAAGAATATGTCAGAGCCATTCAAAGAGTACGATGTGTCCTCTGGGGAGTGGAGTAACACTGATGCTTCAAACCTCCAATGCCTGGTATCATCCAGGGACAAATGGTGCCACCACTGCAACCACTCAGGACTTTTGGGGAGCAGTTATATGCATGGCTGGTTTGTCATTAAAATGTCATTCAAAATAACAAGCAACAACTGCGTTTTGTGGACACTGCTTCTCTCCTTTAGATGAATACCTGACACTTGTCAAGCTGGCATGCCGTTCAAGGATGGCCAGCAATTAGCATGCATGCAGGCTGCTTCCTCTAGACACCCACCATGGCAAATTGAGTGCAGGTCCACTAAGGCTTTAGCAAAGGGTTTAATTTTGTTCTCAAAGGGCATTTTTATTAGCTTTCTCCTAGAAGTATTGTGCTGATTAGAGAAATATTTTTAGGTCTAATGGTTTGTGAGAAATTAAAGAACAAAAAGGAAAAGGTGGCTTTTGAAAACCAACCTGGCTTGCACTGCCAAATAGCTCGTGTAATGGGTGATTAAATAAAACCCAAAAAACAACAGCAAAAGAACCCACCCCAAAGCCAGGAGGAAAAAGGAAGGTAACAGTAGGAAGAGAATGTGTTGGAGATGCCATGAGTTCTGTTCCCAGCTGCCTGTCATGAGTGTGAGAAGGCTCAGGTAGCTCTCAGGAATGAAACCCTGCAGGTCTGTGGCGATGACATACCCTGCTGCTGCAGACCAGAAGATGATTCCGACATAACTCATTACCTCTCTATTTCTGACTAAGTCCATTGTTGGATTTAATGAATAAGTGATGTTTTGAATTGATAAACACCCTGCAGCAAATTTCCCATTTTATGTTGTGATGAACAAGCCAAGAGATTCAGGCAAGCTGTAAAGGGCTTTTAACATAGGATTTCAGGCTTTATTCAAAGTGGGAAGGGCTTCTCAGAGCTAGCTTGAAAGTTTCTCTCACCTCCACCCCCAAAATGAAGATAAAGTTTCCACAGACTAAGCAGTGTTATCTCTAAAACAAGACAGCAACTGCCATGAACATTGTTGGTAGTTCATTATCACAGGGAAATATCGTGCATTATGAAATGTAAAAATGTCTATTAACTATTTCACTGCTAATCATTTTAGATACAAAATATTCCCTCTGTGTGTTTATCCCACAACGTGCATCTTCCTCTTCCTTCTTGAGTACAGAAGGCTTACCTGTCCCACACTCGCCTCTGTCCTTTTCCAGGCCTGACCCTCGCATCTTTGATCACGCAATTATGGGCTCCCCATAGGAAACCACTTGCTATACCAAAGCCAGGGAATGCGAGACCAGCATAAAAAAAGTTTAATACCAAAATAAATCTTTCCAGGGACTGCCACAAAAGTAATTAATTTTTTGTATTAAATTAACTAAGAGTCTCCCATCCAAAGGTAAACAAAGCTGCCACAAAATTTCTCTTCTGGTACAGGATGGTGATGTCAAAGACTGTTGTGACTTCATTGCAGAGTACGGTTCATCTTGCAGTAGATTACACAGCAATATGGTAGAGTTAAAAGAACCCAGGTCTGAAAACACTTGCTAGTTTATACTCGCAAATGTTTATTTTTTCCAAAGGCTGAAAGTTAGTGCTTTTTTCTGTGCTTCAGAGACAAAGAAAAATGAAGTCATAACAGCCTTCAGACGGACTTTTATGAGTCTAAAGGCCAAAAGTAATGTCTGGCACAGATTATTTAACTGGACTAAAGGGGAAACTAATTCCCTCTGAGGCAGGGATTTTGATTTACCGTTTCCTTGAGGCTGTTGGTGGAACTGTGAGTGTGAGAGCCTGCTCTGGTATGTGATGCCACAGGAAGCTTTGCCAGTCTCGCATCTCGGCAGGGCAGACGGATCGTTGTAGATAGTGCTTTTCCTGCCTGTCAGAGAGAACAGAAAGGAATTTACTTTCCCCCACAAAGGACTCTTCTAAGGCTTCAGTCACAACTTGATGTCTCTCTGTCCTTCTTTTGTGGAATCTGTTTTCCCAAGATGAAGCCAAGCCCTGGAAAAGGAGCAGAGATAGACAATAATTCAGAGAAGGTGAAAGTGATGCTGGTAGGTTGCAGGAAGTCTCTGAAGGGCAAGGTGCCTTTCCCTTTTCCCAAGGAAACCTGTCTATGCTGAAGAAAAGTACTTCTGGGTCCAGGCTGCTTATAAAGTCCCCGGGGGATTCACCATTTTTCTTTCTGCAAATTATGTGTCCACTTCCCTGTAACTATGGTCTTCCCAGAGCCACCCTCACTATCCTGACCTCTAACTCCAAGGGGACTTACGGAGGTGTGTTAATGCCTTTGTATGACACCCCAGATCTGACACTGATGGGAAAATCTATATAAAATAAGTAACTGAATACTTCCAAGGGTAACGACGTCTGCGTGTGATTACTTGTTTGGCTGCATTGGCTGAAGCTTTAGCTGCTAACTCAGCAGACTGTAAGTAGACAGTATTGTCTTTTCAGTTCGTTCTGGCTGCAATTCAGGATGTTAATAATAATCTAGAGAGCTATACAAGGCTCAGATCCTAGCTATCAGAAACCACCTCTCTCTCTCCATGTACTGCTACAGGAGGTGAGACTGGGGAGATGATCTTGCTGCCAGTTCCCTGATTTAGCAATGAGTGGCAGGCGTTCACGGTGGAGACCCGTACCAAATTCACTATTTATTAAGCTCTTACTTAGGATCTAGAATGGGGGTGTTTATTTGTAGGAAAGTCTGTGAACATCTTGATTGCTGTTTTAACATATGTTTATGCATCAGAGTCAATGCTATAGGGATGCTTTGTTTTTAAATTAGGAACAAAATATCCCCTAAAAACTAAACATTTGGCCATGTTATTATCCTCTTTCCCCAACAATTACGACAGCACCGAGAGAACACTCTGGCCAAGCTGATGGGCAGCCAAATATAATTTATGGCTTGTTTTAAACTGATTTGTTGACTTCATGAAAGGCCCTGTCAAAAAGAACAGTCCCCTGAGTCCTAACGATGATAACAATTATGTTGCGTCAGCGCTGAAAACTCTTGGATAACTGAACCTATCTTGAGAAATGTTTTTTAAAGTGCCTGAAAACTGCACTTTCTAAAAAGAAATGGGGCTAAAGCTATGTTTGGTAGTTCATTTTGGTTTTTGTCATGCTTTGTTAATTGTATTTTTCATTGATTGGAATACTGTTTTGAAAGCACGAAAATAGTTTTCCATATCCCAGGTAATTAAAAATAAATATATGCGTTGTTTAAAGGCAATTGCTGCTAACAAGGACATGTTTAATTTCACTTATGTACAGTGCTGAATTTGCAAGTGATATCAACATGTTTGCATGTGCGTCAGTATGACTGACAGCGGGAAGCATCTGAGATGGGTATCATCAGCCTTATTTCTCATCTCAGCGTCTCTCTCGAGCACGGAGGCAGCACAGGGGGCAGCCCCAGTGTGCTGCAGGGGGCTGTGTCGCTCCAAGCTCCATCGCCCAAGGGCAAGACACACGTGCCCTGCTGTGGACTTAGTGCACATCAGACTGACATCTTGGGGAGCTTGCAGCCACCATACCCCGGCTCCTCTGCCGCTGTCCTCCTTGCCCCCTGCCCCATGGCTGCCCTCCAGGCGCAGCCTTGCTTCTGCCCAACTGCAAGAACAGCGAACACAGTTTCGAAAGAGCATCTAGTTTGTAAGGTCTTTTCTCCTCATTCTAGTTTTTAACAGTCTTGTCTCCATTAAGTTCAATATTGTTGCTTCATTGGACTCTGGTGGAAATACAGTGCCTCAGTCAGAATATTTTCTTTAAATCTTGGTAAGTTTTACAGGTTTTCTCTTGTCTCCTCCCTACCCTTACCTGAACCCGCACTATGGATGTATTGTGCTGCAGTTCCGCAAGTTTGCATTCTCCTGAGTATTTTTCTGCGGGTCTCACTTGACATTGCTGAATATTTGGCTAGTGAAATCCTAGCTTACAGATAAAACAATATCACAGAAAGAATTATAAATATGTTCTTGTCCAAGCACATAACAATGAGTGAGTCTGAGTGTGACAAGTTTAGATCTCTGGTTTCCTCCCACCACCGTGGGAAAAGGAAGCTGCTTCTGTGCTTAGACAGCAGCGATTACTTCCTACAGCTGTGTGGTGAAGCGGGGGTCAGCCCCTCCTCGGCCCTGCCAGCTCCAGAGAAAGAGGGGTGCAGCAGCTCCAGCTCTGCCACCCGGCATCGGTGCCCAGCTGGGGGCCCTTTGCAGCCCTTGCAGTCACGCCAGGCTAGGAGGGACCCAGCCCTTGAGGAGAAGGTCTTTTGCGAAATTCAAAATAGGGTAGGGAAGGTGGAGAAAGTCTTGCAAACTGCTGGGATCACAAGTCTGGGAGATTAGTCCAAGGACCTGATACAAACTCAGGCGAAGTAGATACACAGCTCCGTGGCCTTCACGAGGGTGCTTTCTTGATCAGGATCTGGGTTTTTGTGAAACCAAGAGGAAATAATTGTATTAAAAATGGCATGTCTTGTTCCTTCTTTCTAGGAAAACACGGAACAAATATGCAATGCATTTTGCAGGGAGAAAAAAAGAAAAGTATTTTAAAGCAGAATATCTGTTTTGTGTAATTTCTTGTGGAGAGGAACTCCCATTATTAATGAATGAGACAAAACTAGAATCATTACAACAAGTGAGACTTCTGTCATTTCCTTCAGGCTGAGCAGGTTTTGATACACGTCATAAACAATTATAGTAATTTTCTTTTACCATCTAAACAGTGAAAGTGCTGTGCAACCCACACAGCTAGGATCTTGTTTTCTGTGAACAAAGTAGATCTCGCTTCTTTTATTGGTAGGTACAGCTGGGCAGGTGGTACGTTGCGTAGTTCGGTGTCTTTGCTGATCCAGAAAAGAACACTGGATTTTGGGTCCACAAAAAATACTCAGTATTGTGTTTTGAGTTTTTTTTCCCCCTTTTGGAAGTAAAACTGTTCTGTTTGGTGGTGGTGGTGTGCTTTTTTGGTGTTTTTTTTTTTTTTTTCTTCTAAAGGTTATTTCTTGACAGTTCACATTCCACAAATAACAGGAAGGACACTGTGGTTAAGATGTGGTTGCAGTTCTGGAAAGTGGCAATACCAATTACAATCTTGGATTATGTATTTTATTGTCTGTCACCAATATCCATATTAGATCTGCATAGATTGGAAGTAAAGTTATTTTAACAAGCTTTTAAAACATTTTTATAATGATCAGTCACACAAACTCAGCTTGACCCTAGGAATTTCAAACTATGTTTCTGGCTGAAGCAGCACAATGATAAAAATCCTATTAGAATTTATTTAATAATTCTCTGGATGATGCAAGGATTGGATTACATCTATTTCACCTGTTACAGCTTGCGAAGAGGAATGGAGGCATGCAGAAGCCTTTTGTTACTGTTAAAATCATAACTTTGATTTGCAACTACACCATTTTATGTAGTAGCATTTGTTTGAGGTATAGAATTGGATTTTTGAATTTGTATTCCTTGTACCCCATTCTTGAAACTGGTGTAGGAATTTAGGCACAGGGAAGCATATCCCATAACCGATCCTTTGGAGGAGCCTGGATATGAAGGTGCCTTCTGCGTGGAGGATGTTAAGAACCTTTTTCTACGCTACACCCAGTAAAACTTGTTTGAAAGAGCCTTGCTAGGCCAGAACATCAGCCACTACATTCCAGCCAGTTCTGCCATCAGCTGCTGGCCTCAATTATCTCTTTGGTTTTGTGCAATATAGCAAAGGTTAAAGCATACAAACAGCTCAGTAGGTTGACTTTATCTTTGTTTTGAAATCATAAAAATCTCTTTAATTTAAGAGGCAGATAATGGTTTTGCTTGGGAGAGTCAGGTGGCTGAAGCTGTATGAGCTGTGTGGACTTGCCTGGGAAGCTCTTGCAAGGCGGTGGTGGCTCACTGAAGGGAGAGAGAAGTAGGTGGTACTGCCGTTCTTATAGTGGAGCTCAACAGGGACCGTGACGACTGCGGCTTGAAGTAGAGGACAAGGCAGAAGCCTGGGGGTCTCTGAAAGGCAGGCCATGGAGTTCACAGCTGATGCAATCTCACAGCCTGAAAAACATATTTTTATTTTTTTTGTTGTTAAGCGCAGTTTTGTGATTCCTGAGCTCACGCTTCCCTACTGGTGGGCTCTCAGACGCTTCTGCCGCAGGCTGCCCGGGGCCTTCCCGGGAAGGTCTGTCGGAGCCTTCAGCCGCGCCAGGCGAGGCGGACCGAGGCGCGGACCGAGG
>KZ505656.1:1779546-1803958 GCA_002844005.1 Limosa lapponica baueri
GGGGGGGTGGGGTCCGCTGGTATTTGGGCACATCTGTGTCTCCTTAAAAAGTGGTGTGCATCCATTTCAGCGGCGAAGCCTGATAAAAGTTTTGAAATCCCGATACGTTAAGCGTCTGGGAGGATAAAATCTGCTTTATTGTGTAAATGAACTCGACCTGCATTCAAGATGTGTGCTTTGCCTAGATTTGCTTCTCTCGTCTAATAACTTAGTTCAATTTTGGAAAAATATATAATCTTTTTGTTTTGCATACCTCGCCCTTTGTAAGGTAATGCAGGAATTTTTAATATATATTTTAATCATCATCAGAGCTGTGCCTGTTTTGCTGTGGGATCTTTGGGCACAGCCATTTTTAATTTTATCAGCATTGGTGCTTTTAGGGGCCTTAAACATGTGCTGCAATTTTACCATAATGTATATTCTTTTTCTTGGAAGGAAATACCTGAAGAAAAAATTTAGCTATTTCTATTGGCACTTGAAATTATAAAACAGTAACACAAAACACTGTTGAGGAATGCTGAAAGATCTTGAAGAGTTGTCGGTTTTTTTTTTAACAAGAAGTTGGAAGCATATATGTTAAGAGCATCCTTATTCATATTTTTGGACATTCTAGACCTATTTTTAATTTTGCTCAGAAGCTCAGTGTCAGATATTTAGGATGTTTGGCCGTGATACTGGAAGAGAGATGTGTATTGGTCTGGCATCCTTTGGTTTTCTGTCATGGTGACAGATTAGCATGTTGGAGCCTTCTGAGGGTTACCCAGCTTTGTTCGGCACTAACAGCAATTCTTCTTGCTGTATGCATTTTCCAGCAGTTTTGGAAGACTCCTAGGACTTTCGTGTCCTTTGATTAATTGGGATACAATTTGCAGTGCTTATTTAGTGTTATTTTGTAATCTCTTGTATATAATTCATAAGTGAATCCTTGTAAGAAAATTGCTTTATCTTCCTGAGATGACCAAACAAGCTGATATAGTTCCCATATTACATTTCAGTGAGATCTTAAAATTGATTTATTTGTCAAAGGTGAAGATACTTGGTGTTATTTTTAGGAAAATCCTGTAAATTATACACGTTTGGCAGTTTCTTTATTGCTCTGACTGGATAGTCTCTGATTTTTTCACTTCTGCTTTTTAAGAGGTCTCTTTCAGGAAGATATTTAAATGAAAAGATTGATGTTGCGTATATCATCCTGACCTTTGGCCGCCATTATTTTAGACTGATGTCTGCAGCGTCTCTCTGTGGTAGTTTCTGAGGAGTGTTTTTCCTTTTTTTTTTTTTTTCCCTTTTTTTTTCTGGAAGAAGGGACTTCTGAAGGTCAAAAGTCTTGGTATTAAAGCACATATGAATCAAGAATGTCCATCATGACAACTTTTCTTTCAAATGTAATTTTTAAAATGTGAAGGCTTTTTTTTTTTCTTTTTTTCTCTTTCCCTTTGTGAAAACTTCGGTGAGTTGGTAATTTCTCTGCCCTGCTGAGGGAAAAGGGTTACTGAAGGAGGGAGTACAGATTTGAAGGAGGCCAAGGGCTGGGCAGGTGCGATTGGAGCCCATTTGTGCGGTTTTGCCAATTCACCTCAATCCTGGCCTGGCAGCAGCATTCCCAGTATTTCAGTTCTGGTTTTGCCTTGTTAAAAAGGATATTAACGATACCAGCTTGTTTGGTTGGTTTGTGAATAGGAACCTATTTTCCCATCGTCATTTATTTCTTAATTGTGAAATTTTAACAACCCACATTTTAAGAAACCTTGGTCGTAATCCTCTGTAAAAGTAGTTACATGGCTGATTTGAGCTTTAGTTAAAGTAACTAATGGTTGATTTTAAGTTTACAGTGCATTTCAGAAAAAAAAATGTCTATACATGGGGAAGCTACACTAATGTGTAATTCTGCCCTTTTATGTTCATGAAAGAACCAACACTCACTGTTCTCTTCCCCTCCCCCAAAGTATGAACTGTACGCTCCCATCAGAGTGAAAATACTGCCTTTGTAGCTTTGAAAAACCCTTATTAATTCTTCTGAGTAGTGAATGGATACTATACCTCAGCAGCATATAGAATTGAGTGTTTATAAATGCAAAATCATTACATCAGAGGGAAACTATCTTCATAACAGGTTTGTAAATTTCTTTCTGGAGGAGAGTATCTGGACCTCCTTGGGGAGAGCTCCACGAAGACTTGGGCTTACTGTGGGCAGGAAAGGAAAGATGTAAAGATGCATAAAGAAAAAGACAAAAAATTCTTACAGTGGGGCTGTAGATGACAGTTTCACTCATAATCTGGAATATGAATGAAGAAAGAAGGTAGTCCTTTCTTCAGCTTTATAACTGAAGATGCAATAAAGAACTAGCTCTAGATTCAAAATTTTTTCCTGATTATTAGGTAAAAAATATTACTGGCTTCTTCCATAAAATCTAGACCTTTACAGGTAACTGGTAACTCTGCATTTAAATCATATATAACTCCCTGTAAAGAGAAATGCTACAGTAAGGACATTTTACCTGTACTAGTCTTCAGTAAAAATTTGAGGGGTTTAAAAAGTTATATTGGCAAAAAAATGGTTTGTGCCTCTTTGTTCTTTATTTTGCAAATGACTTGAAATACCTCTTTCTAAATCTTTTGTTTAGAACTATGAGACATTTATACGCCCTTATATTTTAGAGGATTCGGATGCGTTAATCGTGAGGGTTGTGCCTGAAGAGGCGGTTGGTGAAGCTTGGAGCTGTTCCCCAATATTGCCAAAGAATTTTGTTTGGGTGTTCATATAGACCTGGTATTAAAGATATAATCTCTCCTCGTTTCACTTGCTTGCATTCTGTGATATGCAATACTAAACCACTTTTCCTTCTTTATACATATACGTATCCAGCGTAGACAGCATTCCATTGTCTAATATGTAAATTATTTGCAGAAAGTATAAAGTGAAAATTAAAGAAAACAGAATATCCTTTTATCTTTGGGAGTCTTTTCGTAAGTCTGTATCTGTATGTGTGGTTCAACAGGCCCGCAAAATTTTCAATGTGAATGGACTTGGATAGAGATTGAAGTATTTTTTTTTAATGATCGTTTTAATTATTAATTACAATGAGAGAACTGAAGCATCTTTATCCAATTCTGTTTTGCCGGTTAAAGTTACTGTAGTGTCTCAGCATAATTTGTTCGAAATATGAATTGTGTGACATGAGGAAAAGCCTCCTTTGGTTATATTCAACTTGGTTCTTCTAATTCAGTGTTTTGAATTAGTAACTGACTCTATGTATCTTTCATATTAAACAGGTTTTTTTAAAGCTATCTGCACCCCAATATCTGCATGTTTACTAGTGCTATACCCATTACTTACGGCTCATTCAGATGTGATCTAAAAATTACATTCATTTTTCCGTTTGACTCTCAGAAGTATTAGCCCAGCAGATGGAAACAGACTGTTTGCTTGAGGGGCACGACTGGTATGTTTGATGGATAACCACACGTACAAGTGCAGCCTGTATGCCAGACTAGGGCTTCGTTAACTGTCTAGTTGTGTAAAGAGAGAGTGTAGCTCTGAAAGCACAGGGTTCTGCACAGTGCCGTTCACCTGGCTGAGAAGAGCCTTTTTTCCATTAGGTAAATTGGCCTCTATGAACCTCTGATATTTCAGCCAAGCTGCTTCCAGTTTCCAAGCAAACTTCAGTACTTCAGTACTGCACTGTGCAGTGTAGGCATAGCCTGTGAGGAAGGGGAAGCTGCACTCATCTGGTGGCCAAGGAGCCCAAAATTCAAGCCTGGAGACACTGCATTGATTCCTCGCTTCAGTAGGAATGTTTTTACCCTTAAAGGAACCACCTGTAGAAGGTTGGCTAAATTGTCTGCCTGTTCTCTGGGGAAGGCAGGCAAACCTCACTTCACCCTGGACAAAGAGAAGCATAACTCTATTTCTTATAATTATTCTTATGGTGAACTTTTTACAAAGTGGTTGTTTTGATGACACCTCTCTAGCTAGTATTATGAACTTCTCTAAAAAATAATTTGTTAACTTTTACATTGCCATCCCCCTGCCTTTTTGTATTCCATTCTCAGTAGTCTGTGTAGTCAGTTGCATTTTTTCCTTGACAGATAGCACCTTTTTCTGCCTTGCTCACCAGAGGGACGAGAAAGCTGGTCTGTTAGGTTCTTCAGAAATGTTTCATTCCTAACAATACAGTGCATGGTTTACTGTCACTGGAGCTATATTGAGTTTGGACTCAGTCTGGCTGTGCCATGAACATGTGCTGTCTTTTTCTGAGCAGAATCTAACTTTCCCAGCCAGGGCTGCGGGCAAGCAATGTGTAGTTTCATTTGGAACAGAATGTTTATTCAGGACATCACTTGGTGATGCTTTACATTGGATCAGACAGGAATCTGTGCATAGCTTGCATGCAGTTTTAATTTTATTAAGCTTGTGGACTTAGTGGAACTGCTCACTGCTTGAATTTGAATTTAAAAATAAATGAAATTGAAGAACTGTTCTCCAAACAGAAAATCAATTTGAGTACTGAAATGTTGGTGGTTTTTTTTTTTTTTCTTTCTCTGAAACATAAGTTCACAGAAGTGTAAGGCTGGAAGTGACTTCTGTTTCCTCCATGGGCTGGTTGCATAAGTACAGATAACAATGTTTGTCTAACATCTCTAAAATCTCCAGTGAAGAAGGATTTCACAGCCTGTCTAGGTAGTCTGTCCTGTTACAGTGCTTAATTATAATGTTTTTCATAATGCAACAGTAGTAGGTTTTTTCCCATTCTACTCTAATTCAAGATTGTTTAAGATATGCCCTAATTAATATGTGGTAATCCATCTGAACGTATAGCATGGAGTATGCAAACAGACAATTGCCGGGGAATGTCAGTCTTGACAAGTTCACGTGTTGAAGCCTAGTGTCTCAAACTTGGCTACAGCCATTTGCAATGTGAAGCTTGAGCATTGACTATTAATGTTTTAAAATGAATTTTTTTCAGTTTTAAAAAACTGTTTTTGAAAACTTATGCTCTTCCTAAAATTTTGATTTCTAACGGTGCCCTCCTGACTCAAGGGGTCTGTTACTTGCAGAGCTGGGAGCTGGGCTGAGCTGAGCAGGAGTGGAATCTGATAGGAGAGGTGAGTCTGGGTGTGTGACCAGGAGAAGGAAAGGCTGGCAGGACAGGAGAGATTTGAAAGGATGAAGGATTCAATCTGGTTGCAGTGGCACGAGAATCAAGGTGTATTAGCCAGACAGAGATGGTGTCCTACGTTTGTCAGACTTGTTTGGAGAACGACTGCCTGCAGTTGTGTGGTGGAATGAAGTTCTTGTGCTGGGGGAGAGGAAGAAAGCGTAGTTGTAGGTATCAGTTTTGAAGATTTCCGTTCTCTTTTGTGAGAACGGATAAGAGACCTAGTCATTTAGATAATGCCTTTGCCCTCCTCCTGTTCCTTCAGTCTCATAAGTTTGGAAGCCACAAGGGTTTTGGGTGGTGATGGCATTTTATTCCAAGTCATTGGGGTGTGTCAGTTTTGTTGATTGCCTTCTTGGGTTTGCATCAAATGGAATTTTTGGTTTCGAATGCTAAAGGTGTCTATCTTCTGCATCTCTAAGTACTTTGTATCTTCTCTTTTGATTCTTATTTCTGTGAGGTAGGGAGGAAAAAATAGGTACTATGGACACAGAAGCCTGTCATTGCCATCTGCAAACCCTTCCATCTCCACCATTAATTTATGAATCTGCTGGCCAACTTCAACCATATGTGAAAGATTCTAAAAGTCTCAAGAGATTAATTTGCTGCTGTTTTTATGAAAAATATGAACTGAATAGAGACAATTCCAAGGTAGAGGTTTCCCAAGGGGAAAGGGGAGCAGAACTCAGCCCAGGTAATTTTCTTTGCTTAAACCTGGCTGCCGAGTCAGTGCAGGGATGCTGGCAAGCGTGTTGGTGCATACACCATTCTGGACTAAGCACACTATATTTTTGTCTTCACTCAGTTTGCCTTAGGAGATCTGGGGGAGAATTGGGGATCCCTTTTGTGGGGATCCCTTTTATATGCAATTAGTCTGCTGCTTGTGGAACAACTTGTGTTTGTGAGACAATATAGTAGGCAATTGTTTAAACTTCCAAAACAATGCCCGAATCGCTTTACTGAATGTTTGTCATCAGTTTATGAGTACGCAGTGTGTATGAGAATGCATACCAAAGCTTGCAGTTTATGGTATGCATTGTTTTTCACACTTTCAGAACTGGCTTTAGTTGACTATTCTGTACATACACTTAGCTTTAGTTCAGATATCCCACACATTAAACTTTCTTATGATCTTTTTCAATGTTACTGTAACTTATACTTTTCCTGTGATCTCTCAGAATGTTTTTGTTGCATGTTATACTTGCTTGAACCTGTGAAGTGTATGAAAAATAGTTTTATTATTTGTGTTAAGCAGGACTAATGGAAGGGCATGTGCTGTCACCTCCTGGGTTCAGGTAAATGGCAGCCAACGACACAGTTACTGGTGTGGTCAACCTCCCAGCTGCTGTCCTGACTGTTACCAGCAAGTGTAATGCTAGCAGTGGTGCACGGCAGCGATTACTATTTAGTTTAGCCAAAAGCTGATTCTACATTTATGCTCCTCCTTCTACTATATATACTTTTTCTATTTTGAGTTGTAAGCAGGATAGGTGTAAGAAAATACGGGTAAGAGGCTTTTATTTTTTTCTGAGTGAGATGTCTGAAAGTATAATTGTAGGTAGTGTATGTTAATTGGGCTCCTTAATTTATACATTAGAGAATGCAGTACTTAATTAATATCAAAGTATTGGGCGTTGGCGGGGTCATCTCCCAAGCTCATCATTCTTGGTGTGAAGTACATTTCCCTCTGCATAAGTCATAAAGGTCAGGCTCACCTGGTGTGAGAAGCTTTAATGTAGTTCAGTGACAAGAACAACTGACTAAACATGCTCTACTGCTCTTGCTTTTGCCTTATCAGACTTAGTTTGGCATGGTTTCTGTTAAAAATAAAACTGCAGCAACCAAAGCAGCATGGGTACAGATACTCGGAACAAAACTCCTAGACCATCCATATTAGAGAACCTTAATTAAGCTTTCCAAGAATTTAAGCTAATCCACAATCCTTTGCTATTCTGAAATTTGTTAGACTTGACAAACACGTATCAGGAAAAACAATGGGTCATGTTACTGTTCAAGCTATTTTCTATAGTAATGATTGTGTTAAATGAATGGTCTTACAGGGGTATGTTTAGTTGTCCACTGCTAAAAAATGTTTGGTTTTGTTGGTGATGGAATGGTTCCGTTGTAGTTTGTTTGTTGCTGAACCAACTTGAAAATTAATCCTTCCTTCTGGTGCTATCCTTCAGAGAGGAGTCGGTAAAGCTGATTTAGTTGGGAGGCTTTGTGTTCCTATACCTTCTAAGTTGCAAAAATCTTGGTGTGGACATACTGTACGCTGTAGATATGTGCTACATGTGAACTTTGCCAGTCTGTTTATGTGTTTAAAACCTAAACTCGAGAAATTATTTTTCTATATTTATTTGTAGACAAGGGACCTTCTTAACTGAAGGGTTTTTTTTATGATTACCAGTTCTTAAATATAAATTTTCATTATATTTAGCTGTCTGAGATATGAATGGCATGTAGAGCCAATATAGTAAGCTGAAGAAAACTAAGATTGTAGTAGGAAAATTGTAGCACCAGTCTTTTTAGTTAGACTGTGGCACTGCCATATACATATGCAAAGCAGGCACTTAGCCCAAGAACAATCCTTCTGTATTAAAATAATTTAAGTTGCAATCAGAGAAGGATAAAAGGAATGCTGTAATGAAGTTCGTCCGGATGCCACCGCGGTGTCAGTTTCTTATGTTTGCATGTTTCAAGTTCTTTTCCTTTATTTCTAGCTGTAATGGCCCAGTCCAGGGAGCTGTAGCCGGAGCAGCTGCCTTGATTGAAATAGCCACCCCGTCCCGGGCTCTGCCAGCTGTAAAAGGAGACCAGCGCTGGGTCAGGGCACACGCTCCTGTCTGGCAGGGCTTGCCGCTCGTATTGGAGCAGGAGTTGGGCTGAGAAGTGGAAGAACTTGTTCCAGCACTCTGTGCTACTCTTACTCTGCTTTGCAGGCTGGGATGAATGGCTCCGTGAATCTAAATGAGTAAAAAAAAAAAAAAAAAGATGTGGAGGCAGTTTATTTCTGCTTAAATTAGGCTAAATCATTTCTCATGCTCGGTGCAGCAGTATTTGGATCTCTCTGTAAACTTTTTGGGATGTCTCTGTAAACTTTTTTATATAGAACATATGCAAATCCTCAATTCTAGTGAGTATTGCAAACACACAGTAAAGATGACTTGCAATACATACGTATGTGTGTGTGTCTGTATGTGTATATATCCTCACGTACTCAGTATGTAACCAAAATTCGAGCATACCAATCTGCTTCACTGCTAAACCCTAATATTGTAATATTAGCAAATTAGCTGTTTGCTTATTGTTCTTAATTTCCAAAAAGTCCTTATAAATAGCTTATTTTGTGTGACTGGTAAACTTTACACTTATTAATTACATCCAGATTCTACCAGGACCTGTTAAATAATTTCTCTTTTAGTTATACTAAGATGAATCTGGCCTAATTAAATTTTAGTTAAATTTGTCTGTAGTAGTTAATGCTGTTGCAGCAGAACACAATTATTTGGCCACAGTTGTTTAACATTGTTTCAGCTAAGAATTTAAAATCTGGTAAATATTTTTTCCTGAATTTTTCAGTACAAACATAGAAATATCTTAAATGGCAAATACAGAGAATGTCTTTGCTTTTATCGTTCCCTGTCAGAGAAGTAGTGCCATTAATGAAGCTGTCAGCAAATTTAGCTTCCCTTATTTTAAGTAGTGGTGGAATGGAATGTAGTAAGTGAATTTAAAAAATGGGGAGAAGGTGTGTAAAATAAGGAAGACTTGTGATACAATAACAGTATATTAATGCAAACAACTTCATACTTTCACTTTGAGAATACAAGAGCATTTTCTTTTCCCTTTCCTATGTGCAAGGCAAAAAAAACCCAAACCAAACCAGTGACGTCCTAAGACACTTAAATAATAAGTAGTGCCATAATATATGAGACTGGCAAGCATGTTCTGAGCAGAAGTCGCTTCGCTGAGGAAATCTGGAGGCGTTTAAGAGGGAATGCAGTAAAAGTGATGTTGAATTGGGTCCTGGTGAGGAATGGAAGCGTTAAATGTGAAAGCAGCTATTCGGGTGTCATGTACTTTGAAGGAGTCAGAAAAAAGTCCTTCATCTTGAAGCAAATGAAGGTCTGCAAAAGGAGGCAGATATGTCAAAGTGATATCATGGAAAACAACTTGATTTTCTTGACTGGTTTTGGAATGGTGGGAGAAGGGTTAGTAAAAAAAGAGCTGAGCTGAGAACATAATAAAGCATGCAGAGGAATAAAGAATGGGCTTTTAACATGGTGTAAACAGAACTGTGAATAGAGTTGGTGATCCAGTAAGGAGGGAAGACGATAGGTGAAAAAGTCAAAAAGCTCTACAGTTAATTAAGATTCTTACTAAAAATTGGGGGACCAGTAGGGAAGAATGGTGAATCCAGAATATGTCCCCCAGAATTGTGTCTGAGCTGTACTGCATAGCTAGTACCCATCAAAATAGCAGTTACAGGTTTTTGCTTGAACTGCTGGGAGTGTAAAGCAACAGATGAAAACTAAAATTTTAACTTTTAAAAAACATTTTTGTGTCAATGCAAAACTTTACTGAACATATTTTTATACAAAGAACATGAATAATTCACAGTTGTACTAACTGAAATAAGAATTTGCATAGAATCTCAGTCCTTTTTACGACTTTACTTCCTTGCATTTGGTTAGGGTTAATCTTCCATAAAATTCCTGTTACGTATTTTTGAAAATCAGTGCAGTATCTTAGGTAATGCTTAATTTAAGTGACTGAATGGCTATGGAGTTTTAAAAATAGTACGCATGTTTTAATGTTGCTTTACTACTAACAAGAAGAGATACGGCTTCTCTTTGGTGGCAGGTTTCATATATTTGTTGTGCATATGGTATCTTTTCTGCCAGTCTTCAAATCTTAAAATGTAGTTAAATCCATAGTTTTCAGATACCCGGATTTGACATACATTTAACGACACGGTTACATATCACTTGCAATCTTCCTGCAATATATTCATGCATATAACAGAAAATAAAAACCAAACAAAAGATGTCAACAGCCTTTAGCCACCTAATTGAAGTTAATCAAGATAATTCTAAATACTTAATTTCTTACTGTGTCAGCTAGCTTGTCTTCTATATGTGATTACTGAGGGGAAAATGAAAATTTATGTGGAAGTTCTGTATTTAAATGGAAATTGAAATAAGTAAGTTTTACCTTTCTGTGCTGAAGTGATGCCAGTTATGAGCCTCTCAACGTTGCTTTTTTCACATATTTTTGTGTTAATGCTATAAGCTTAAAATGAGAATCACTTTGGGACAATGAAGTTCAGTACAGTTATGTTCTATTTTCAAATGCTTATTATACAAGATACTAGTGTAATCCCACCAGCCTTTTTAGTATTCCAGTGTTGTGAATACTTTGTTCATTTATATAATTTTACAGTTAGTTCTTGAACTTGACACAGATTGCGGAGATCAGGCATTCTAGTGAGACTATCAGGAAACGCTGAGAAGTAAGGCTGTTGCAGGGTCCTTGCAACTCCAGATAAAACTAGATATCCTGGCTGGATGTTTACCAGTCTTATTACAGGACAAGATATTTGTGTCTTGATTCTTTTCCTAGACTTGCCCACCCTTCTCCACCCTGGTTTTATTATTCTTTTAGAATGGTTAGAACAAGGATGTAATGAATTTACCTCTGTGTTACTGACATGTGCTTTCAACATATAATCGCAACTAAATAGTTTAATCTAGGAACGCCACATAAAAACAGTTATTACTTTTAGCTGAAATATATAATAACAAACGAGGATGACGTATGTGATGGAATCTGATAGTAAATTCCTTTGTGGCAATTACATAAAGGAGTTAGTTTCAGCGCTTAATTGATAACACCGGGGCTTGCTTCACTTCCGTGAGGTGTGGGAATCCAAGGTGCAGAGGTAACTGCATTCCATCAGGTTTCAGTCTAGACAGGCAGAGAGCATCATTCATCCTGTACCAAACAAGGAAGGCTAATGACCTTCTTAAAAGTGACCTTGCAGCTAAAGAATGTGCTGTGGTGGGCACGTGGAAAGGCAAGTCAAGAGCTCAGTGCGATCACCAGCAGTGCTCTTCTAGAGTTAAGGGTCTTGACTTGGAAGCGTGCTATCTGGATTGCAGAATGTTCGTTTCTTCTCATTTCATATGAGTGGTGGTTTTTGAAAGAAATGGTTTAATGAAGTGCTGTACAGTTAATTATTTGATTGAAGGAAAAGCTTGTTACCTAGTTGAGGTGGGAGGAAGTTTGAAGTACACTTCTATAGCAAAAAGTGTTAGGAAATACTATTAGAGACTCATCTCCCTCTTTTAATTGAAGAGTAGTAGAGTGAGCTTTGACTTTTTCAAATAAGATTTCCAACAAAAGGGCTTTTTTTTTTTTTTTTTTTAAGGGAATGTGTCTACCTCTAAGGCATATCAAAATGCAAAGGTAAAGTGTGATGTAGCAGAAGCTGAGCCGAGTTTAATTAGTTCTGCTGGATTTGTCAGCTTGATTTCTGTGTAGACAATACCAGAACCAGTTGGGGAAGACTGCTGAGGCGGGGGGAATGGTGAAGCTATTGAGGACAGTGTGGAAGGTATTTTCAAGTTTTCTTGGTGATGTGAGGACAAACTGAGTAGCAGATACTCCTGAATAGCATAGGAGGCACGAGCAGTGAGATGCACTTTGACAGCTTGAGGATAAATGTTAAGAACTCATGAACAGAGAGATGTAAAGGAAGAGGATCACTTCAGATGGAAACTAAATGGTTTGCAACTGCTTTGCTTTGATTGCCTGTGTGCATGTTCCTAACCTGCAATAAGTGTAAGATTGCATGTGCATGCTAACAACTTCTTTCCAAGAGCTAAGTTGCTGCAGAATATTTGATGTACAGTAAATTCCCACTGTAATTTTTTATTTTATCTAGCTTTGTGAACATCATTCCTTCTCCCTTATCAATTGCTCTGCTTGAGCAGGACATGATAATTCCTCTGCAGTTTAAGCTCCAAGTGGAGCACTTAAAGAAGGGGAGCTGCAAATGTTGTATTTAAGAGAAGGATGAGCATAATTCTGTGGTTTTGTTTTCACTAGCAAAACCAGAGTTACCTAAAAGCAGAACATTAAAAACAAAATTTGAAATCAGTCATATAAAACAAAAAATGTCTTTATTATAACTATCTGTCTGACCTTAATTCAGATGCTTTGTGCATAATTGTGACAGTTTTTATAAAGTAGTTTTCTCTGCAGGATCTCTGCCTAATTTAGTGGAAAAAAGGGGTAATTTCAAGTTCTTGCAGAGAATAGACTTTCACAGTTGCAGACCTTCCTGCTTCTCTCTTCCCCTTGGATGGCATATCCCCCAATTCGTTCGTGGTTCTACATGTGTGCTTCTTTATTGATACTCTCTTCTTCATTTTCACTTAATGCCCTTATTTAACTTATTGTAAAAAGACATTTTTATTTAAACTTGAGCATTACTGTTTTATGCATTTCTTTGCTTTAATGAAAAGAAACGAGTTGTATCATGTTACTAAAAAGAGATCTTTGATAAGTGCTCAGATCAACTGGGATGCATAAAGGAAGTGCAAAAGACTGAAGTTTATTCTTCCCTAAAGGAATGCTTAGCTTCCCTGACTCTCTGGTATGCTTTCTAAAAGTGGGGCGCTCTTATTTTTCTACTTTTATTGCCTTGCAGAACACTAACTCTTGAGAATCTTGACTGACAGATGTCGGATCCTCTGTGAATGTATATTTTGTTCTGGGGGAAATGCAGTGGGGTGAGATTAGAGGCAGTATAGGACAGTCATTGCCTACATAAACTTGGCGCAGTATAGCCCACGAGAGGTGGCTCATATACTAAACATGCATGAGCTTGAGTGAGTAATTGAGGAAGCGATTTCAGATATATATTTAAATAATGCTTTCAGAAGTATCATATGAAGATTTGGTTAGGATTTGGGGAGTGGGGCAGTTAAGGTAAAATTTTGTGAAGGGCTATTCCAGTCCTTAGGGAAGACACAGGTTCCATGCCACAGATTTCCAAACTATTTCTCCTATAGTGCATTTTATTAGAAGGTTTGAGGACTTTTGAAAGGCAAGACGGTAATATGCTTTTTTCACCATGTGTAGAAAGCCAAAATTATTCTCAGTGTTGTCAACTACTGGGAGGGGGAAGCGGGTGTGACAGTTGAAAAAGAAAATCATCGTGCTCTCTTGGAGATCTGTATCTATTCATTAGTGTGATAGCGGATACCTTTTCTTGTAGTTCTGCTGGAATTATTTTGAATTCTCATCTTTGTGTTTAGAGTTGTATTGTGCAAGACTGGTGAGATCAGGCTTTGGAAGTTAGCTTAGAACTGCTGTAGCCTTTGCTTGCTCTGCCCTTCCTATCCTTCCGGTTTTTATTCACAAAATGTATACAAATGTGAATACAAAGATTGTCCTCATCTCAGATGTCTCCGTTTGAGGAAAAATGATAGAGTTCCTCTCTCCTGTCCCATACCTGGCATATGGTGGCATTTATCCAGTTCTGTTAAAGAGTGCAGAAGATTTGTTTCAGCGTATGATAATAAACCTTTTGTAGCTTTAAAATAAACAGAATTAAACTAGAGTCAGAGTTAACTAGGTCTTTAGCAATGATACTCCTAGAGAGAAGCTCTTAAATTCCTCTTTAATGCTCCACCAAATACTCACTTTTGGTTATCTGGAGCTGACAAATCACCCAGCGGTGTCTGTCTCTACTAAGGATGCCTGTGCTTGAGTTGTCCTAAGTGCAAATGACCACACCAAGTAGCAGTACTTAAGCAACACAATCAAAATATGTTTGTGTGAGAGCTGCATCCCCTTTGCACTTACTAGTGGGAGCACCAGCAGCTTAAATCTGGATCCCCTGACTGGCCTGCTGGTTCATGTCCAGGGCCTTACCTAATTCAGGCTTGCTATTTCTGTGCGGAACAGAAATAGATGCATTCAAAGGTAAAGTTGCCTGCTGCCCTCCGGGGCAGAAGTTGGTTTGGAAGCACTGTTCGGCTTTTACTTTGAACCTGTGACAGTACTGAAGACAGTGAATCCTTGCAAGCTGCAAGCCCAGATATTTTGTAAAAGCAGCTGAGGGAAAAGGAAATAGTAGTTACGGCTGCTACATAAGGCGAAGAAAGGAAATGGGAGCCTCCCTCAAGTGCAGCCACTAAGCAAAATAGTTAAAAATAGCTGCTTTTCCTTTCTAAGCAATTGTCTAAGTTGCCATAAATGTTGTTGTTTCTTGGGAGCTGGAGACAAGTCTCATTCCCTGGATTTTCTGTTCTGAGAAACCAGATGTGTTTTGAGAACTTGTGTTGCATACACCACTGATTATTGCAGTACAGATGTTTAGAACAAAAAAAAAAAAAATGCATTGGCGCCTAACCATGACTGGAATGAGGAAAAGCATTAGAGTACTTAAAAACTATATAGACAATGGATGGAAGGAGGACCATAGTGAGATGAAGTATCTTGCTGTTGCTTAGCACGCCACCAGCAAAGAGGAACAGATCTCTGCTTTGCTGGATCCCCGGTCCATTGTTGTCCAGCTCACCATTTTGGGTTTTTCATTACAGTCCCAAACTGATGGCTTTTGGAGACATATCATAATCGAAAGCTGGCTGTGAAAGCATTGTACTTATTAAAACTACACTTATGGAAAAAAATGTTGTGAAAAGTGGTGATTTTACTGCAAAACATACAATATTAGGGATACCAATTTTTTAATGTAATTGTGTTTTCAGGAGGTTTAGAAATGTGTTTATTAATTTCTAACCACTGTTAGCTGCTCTGTTTCAATTGTATACATTTTCATTTGAAATATATTTTGGAGTGTTTTACCTTGTGTTTTACCTTACTGCTGTTTGAATTCTGCTTGGTTAAACTGAATTTTTTATAATGGTTCTTGACCCCTCAATTTCTTTGATGTGTTACCCCAAGCAGGCCACAGATTCCAAATATCTGTTGTTTTGTATCATCCACTCATCCTCTTTGCCTGTTTGATTGAACTGCCCCTGTGAAGTTCAATAAACAGCTAAGACAGCTGAACAAATCACTAAATATTTTTATTTTTTGGTAATGTGTACTATTGCCCAGCAACGTTAATATATTTTAATGATTCAGCAAAAGTGTGGTGCTTATTTGGTAGGTACATGGTGGGGTGGATGTTCCTTAGTTTAGATGACAGTAAATTTCTAATCTTAAGTTGTATCTATATTTAAATTAGCAAATCCAAGTGTCTGTACTCTGACATGCTTTCACTGCATTTCTTAGAAGCAGCAGTAAACTAGAACATTCTCTATGTAAACTTTCCCCCCGCCTTTTCTTTTGACAGTGAGTATCGTTGGTTTTTTTTTTACTGCAAGAGAAAACAAAACATAGGGACATGAGCATACTGCTGAAATTTCATTATTATTTCCTTTTTTTGTCCTTGTGTATTTCCTTTGTGCACTTTTTCCCCCCCTCTCTTCTGTCAAATGTTCTCCAAGTGCCTGTTCTACCTCTGTAGGGGAGAGAATAGGTAATTTGAGCTTTAGCATTATCCAGTTAAGTTGCTAGAGTGCTTTGGTGTCTAATACTAGAATATATAAAAGTACTCTGAGCCCTGCCCACCCTGTAGATTTTAAGAAACTCCTAGACACAAAGGGCATTTAAATAAGCATGTGAAACCCTAAAGGCATTTTCTGTTAACCTTTTCTGAAGTTATTAATTTTTCACATCTCAAGTAGTGAGTTTAGTATGAGGGAAACCAGTGGGCTACTATCTGAGAATCAGTAAAAGTGCATTATATGGGCATACTCATATATTGCTAATTTCCCAGTGCAGTTTGGTGAATTTTAAACTATATATACTGTGACAAAACTTTAAGGTAGTTGGGGCTATTTTTTCCATGTAATCAACTGATTTCCATTCCCTTCCTATTTGTAACAGCCATTGCTAATAGTGAGCTTTGTAAGTTTTCTTGAGGCTCATAGTGTGACAGAGGATAGAGTGGGATGATTATGGTCTTAAAATTAGTGACTTTGGAATTAGGAGACAAGATTCTAAGTCATCTTTGGAAAACTGGAACTTTTAGCGTCTAAATTCCAAAAAGGAGGAGGTAGTATTATTCAGTTCCTGAATTAAAGTTCGCTAATTACCAAACCTTACACTATTGCCATATTAAAACCATTATGAATGAACCATGGGCATTGAACTCCAGTTTCTTTCCTGTGGGAGAAACATGCTAACTAGGTGCAGATTTCAAACTGTATTAATGAAAAAGTACAGTAGATTTACAAATGTCAAAATCTCTTGTGGCATACAGATGAATAGTGGATTAAACCAGAATAATGTATGCTATAGCATTGGTTTATAAGCAAAAAGAGAAGAGATCTGTAACAGAAAAGGTTATTTTAATAATTTACTGCTTGGAAGCACAAGATATGCTAGTGAAGTGCAAAAATGATGATATCATAATTGGAGGTAAATGTTTTTCCTTCCTAATTTTCCTCTGTGGCTGAATGGCTGAAGCTCTAGGCTGGAGACTGGTGCGAAGAATCAATCCTCCTCACGAGCTATGTAATAAAGACCTCTTTAAGCATATGAAAAAAAGAATAATCAAATTTGAGTTAGTTGCTGGAAAGGTTGGACAGACAGGAACTGTTTTCTGCTTAAAGTCTTTGTAGATTTCTTAGTAAATCTAACTAGTTGACTTTTCATGTTAGCCTGAAACATTCACGGTTTGTATGTAATTACCTGTCTCTGCCATGGTATGAACGCATTCCTTCTGTCAGCTCTGCTGTTTCCCTCAGACGTAGGTTTGTTTTGTACCAAACACAGAAGAATCTGCAGAGAAGCAATATATTAATTAAAAATACATTGTATCTTACCATTTTTATTTGTTGATGTAATTCTCTAAATACTACTGAATACAAATATAAGCTAATCATTGAAGTAGCTGAATTGTCTGTTAAAACCAGACATTTGAAGCATTGGAATCAATCTGTTTAGTTAAATATTAGGACTCTTCGCAGTCCTTTCTCATGTGAAAGATTAGGTCTTGCCAGGGATGGGCACGTTCTTTAATGAAACGTCAATGCTAAAGAATAACGGATGTCTTAGTGTGTGTTATTCTAAGTGCCAGATAACAAGCAGGTAGTATATCCTGGTGAGATAGGGCTGTGTTATCTACTAATTTTTCTGATGAGTAATTGAGGCATAAAGAGTGGCTTGCCTCAAATAGTTTTTGGTGGAATTCTGCTTGAGTTCTGCGCTTGTAGGCTCGTCCCGTAGCCACCAGATAATTCTTGTATTCCCAGTTCTGCCCAAATGATTTCATCCTATGGGATAAGAAATTATTTTAGTTTCAATTTGTAAATTGTTGCTTGTCTTGTTGGGAGAGAGTTTGGTTCCATAAATGTGCATTGCTAGAAACCTTGGAGCCTGTATACGTTTACGAAGACTTTCTCCCCTGAGCTGTTGCACCTTCTTCTGTAATCCTGATTCTCCTTATACCACATTTCATATCTTATCGGTATTTTTGGATGAATTAGAGGAGTATTTAATGATGCTCTTAAAATTTAGAGATTTAACTCCACTTCTTACCAGGAAAGAAACTATAAAGAGCACTAAAGAAGAATAAAGCAAAGACTGAAAAAAATTAGTCTTACAGTCTGTCTTGCATCCAGATACCCTGGTGACAGCTGCCTGCAATAAGGATATGGAAGCAATTAATTAAAAAAAAGACCAACCCAAACCAAAAAACAACCCCAACCCCGAACTTTATATATTGGAAACAAGATGTCATTAAAAAATCTCTTGGCGTATGCTTTTAACCTAGCAGTTTATATCCTACTGTTTCCTACTACAATAATATTTTTTTGCTAAGAAGAACGTTGTGACCAAAAACATAGAATAAATGCCAGCTACCTAGAGGGTGGGGTGGGGGAGAACAGTTGCTTCTACAAAGCAGAGTTGTTCTTTATTGGAGGCTACAAGCGTTTCCAGTGTCTCTTTTCTCTGTTTCAGTTGCATCTTCCTCCCTGGCTTTTGATCTTTTCATTTGGTTTTGACCTCCTTTGCTTTTGTCTGCTTCTCTGAGAAGTGGCACCACTGCTGCTTTCTCCACTGGCCTGTGTTCTGTCTTCTCTCTGCTTTTTAAATATTAGCGTTTGTAGTATTTTGGTTTCTTCCTATTATGTGTGCTTTCCTGGCAAGAGCAAGGAGCTTGGGAGAGAGTCATGCTTTTATTTCCAGTTTTACCAGAGTTAGGTGCTTGGTTGCTGGAGGAGGAACCGAAAGTAAGTTCACCTCAGCTCGTTCATAAAGCAGCTGAGCACATTTTTACCTGCCTATGGAAGCAGCATATGCAACAATCCAATGTCCTAGAGAGGCTGTAGAGCATGTCCAGTGCTGCTGGTCTGTGAAAAATTGAGTTTCCAAACTAACAATCTCTTCTGAAGTTTTTCAGAGGCCTATAATTTTGGTACTTTGTCAAGAAAATGAGCAATCCTCCCTCTATTCCCCTTCCACTTCCCCAAAAGAAAAAAAGAGCTAGCCACAAACCGACCAAAAGCCACACCCTTGGTATGAGGCAGCCCGTCTGCCACATCTTAAATTCAGCTTCTTCCCGTTTTAGAATTTGTCAACAGAATACTTTCAAAAAGTATTTTAATATGGACTTCATGAGCTATTTTTTCTAGTCTTACTTTCAGGCATGACAGTGTCATTTTGGCAGAATCCGTTTTTTGCTTCCACATAAAATTGGAGAAAAACACTTGTATGAAATCTGTGACCACACTGATAGTTCGGCAAATGTCTCAAGCAACCGAAAATAGAGTTCTTTTAAGATGTGTCAGATCCTTAATTACAGGCAGAGTTCCAGGCTTGGTTATAATAAATGTAATTATTCCCTCCCCTCTCAATTTAAATTAAAAGTGAGTAAATATAAATAATGTCAACCCAGCCGTCCCTCAATGCTGTCCTTATTTGGCTAACATTGAAAAGATGGTTAACAATGCAATTAGTTTAGAAGAGGTCCTAAAACTTGAATTTCAGGTTATGTATATGAACATGCTGAGCTGAAATAATGTGAAGATAAACTAGAACAGGAACACTTGTGGTGGTGGTCAGTTTAACAAAACCAAATCATGATAAAAAGCCAATGAGAAATCAGACCTAGTGTGTTAATGGAAATATTCATAACCTATTTGAACTAATTGCCATCATGTCTTCCACTCTTTCGCAGTTTTAATGAAAACATTCCTTCTGCTTGGATTTGTTTTGTAACATTATAAATAAATAAGTAAATAAATAAAACCCTCAGTAAAGTAATTATGAGAGTTCGGTGGGAGAAATCTGTAACTCCTAGCAAAAATTTTTTTGAAGAAGATAAGAAAGCAGCCCATTATCTAACGATGCAGAACTCACATCATTGCTATTCTGCAGCTTGCCCTTGCTCCTGATGCTTCTCAGAGAAGTTGCCGGCTGTGGAGGATGGTATTCAAGTGACTGCTCCCCCTTGCTTTCTGCTGCATAAACAGAAGGACTTGGATTCACATGAGTGTTTTTAATGGATCCATTCACAAGTTACATGTCTCCACGCAGAGCATAAACTTCTTCAGACCTGCACGTGCTCTTGAGTTTTACAGTCATGCTTTCAAATGACAAAACCTTACATCCCTGTGGAGAGAGATTGTTGCGTTCTTCCTCTGGGACTGCCCCAGTGACATAAAATGTGTGTCTGACAACTAATTTTACATACAAAAGATCATTCTAGGGGCCTTTACAGGAGGAATAAAAGTTTCCTTGTCATCGTTCCTCTTGTGAAGACAACGGTACAGTTTTTAGTGGCTTACGCAGGTGAAGGGGTGCAGCTCTCTGGTGTGGATGAGATACCTCCTTGCCCCCCTCATATTTTGAAAAGCCTGCATGAGGCAGTTTATTTTTCTAAGGGAGCCAGCAAAAGGTTTGATGTTTCTTAATTGACTTGAGACTGTTTTCTCTGCGCATGAGACACGATGAATCTTAAAAGGAATATGAGAGACTAGCTTAATGACACAAGGGAGGAATCGATGTAGAGTGCCCCTTTTCCTTCCTTTATCAGTGTACTTCATTTGAAGCTTACAGTGGCTGTGTTGAAGTAGTTACCCTTCTCGGAGGGGAGTTTCATCCCCATCTTGATGAAACATATTTGGTGGTTCCTGCAGCAAGCAGAGACCTGTTCCAGATCTGCCAGACGTTGCCTAAGGGCCATTGATAGGGCTCTGGCTGTTGGGGGGGATTCTGGTAAGTGGACATTTTGACACTCGTGTTTTAAATGCTGCAGTTCCAGTCACTGCTTATGATGAAATCATGTAACCAGTAAATTATTTACAGAGGCAGGGCTAGATTGGCAGAGGTGCCCTCATTGTGAAGTGAAAGCTCCCTAAAGCAATGAAACAATAGAGAGTAGAATTGGAGCAGAATTTAAATGAAGTAAAGATTTTGTGGCAGCCAGCCAGAGGGCCAGATCGGGTTTTCTGAAGTACTGGCTGCGTTTGTCTTCATAATCTGATACTGCAGCCCTGGAAGCTTGGGGAGCTTTCTGGTTTTGTCTATAAGGTGACTAAAATGTGTGATTGTCAGAGGATCTTCTGCTTCTTATAATTCCTTATTATGGTTTTGGCTATCAAGAACTTGGAAGAGATTCACATACTCTTCTCAGGTATTATTAGCAAAGCTGGGGAGGCAAGGTCTCTTCGGTTCTAGTCAAGCTCATTTAAAAACTGGGTCCACTGACCACTCTTGCTATGGCTGAAATATCACATTTAGAACAACAGCAGCAACAAAACTACAGTCCTCTCTCTCCACCTCCAAACCTGCTCCCATCCTCCACACCCCGGGCGAAAACCTGACTGAGAACAGACTTGTTAGCAGATTAGAAAGTTCTGTTACGACTCTCATGCATGGATTATGTAGACCTCCCAGGTTCATATCCTCATCTGAACAGAAGACGGGGCAGAGGTAGCTAGCTGTCTTGGATGGGTATAAGGAAGAAATCCAGTAGAAAGAAGCAACAGTATTTTAAGGTAAATTTCAGAAGAACTTAAATTTCAGTATCTTGGGTATTCTTGCTGCTTTCAAATATTCAATTACCACAAACGTCAGTTTATTATCTAGTGTTATCCTTACTGGCTTTGGATTATGTCAGTGTGTCTTTAAAAACAGTCTGGAATTTTTTAGGTGTGCAAATGAAGTTAACTTAAAGATCAAATATTTAACAGTGTTTATTACTATAACTTGCCTATTTTTACAGGATTTACAGTGGTTATGGATATAACACATTTTCAAAACTTTTATGAAGCTGAGATAAATAAGTTTTGAAGGTAGATTGCTCTCCCACTCCCCGATGGCTACTGAAGCATGCAGGCAAACTCTTCGGGACTTCTCTAACTGTTCTTCATAAACAGTAATCGGTATCTTGCCTTGTTTCTCTAATCCTTAACTATTTACTGTGATTTCTTTATTATTTCATTAAAAGCAAGCCATTATTTCACAGGAAACAGTTGGTTTCAGAGATAATATATACCACTGAAAGAAATAATTTTTTTTCTGACTTGTCATGGCTCATTTTTAGATAAGACTAGGTAGCCAATTTTTGAACAATTCTGTGTAACTTACCCTTTCATGAGTGAATTACCTGTCCTTGTTGTTCTTAACAGCTGCAACTGAGCGGTGTTCATTGAATATATACAAAAGTAGTGCATCATAGCTAGAAAATACTTTAAATCCTTTCAGCTAAAGATAGTCATCTAGTGGGACAGAATCCCTGTGTTTCGGTGGTTAAGAAAGGTAATACCTGTTTCTGATGCTGTTGTAGTAGGTAGGGCAAAGTGAAAACTTCAGGACTGGTATGTAAGCTAGGCAGCTAACTGGAAGCAAAGGTTAATTTTCACTTGTCATTAATTTGATGCAGAATGGTGCTTGCCAGGGTCAATGTCAGCATCGTGATTCGCAAAGGGTGTTACGCCTTCGCCATTCATACCTTTTTTGTCTTAGGGAGCAGTTTGAGTTCATAGCACAGATTCATTGTTACCTGAAAAATCAAGTATCCCGTGAGATAGTCTGTTATTCTATTCCAGAACGTTTAATATACAGTTCTAGCTGTACTTCTTTTAGATAGATCAATTTTATCCAGAAATACATTTGTCTCTTCCTTCTTCCCTCCTCCTTTTTTTCTTTTTTCATTTTAGGGCAAACAGAAATAATTTCTCTATGGAGATGGTATTTAAAGATGCCATATAAATATGTAACTGTGAATACAGAATTTGATTTTTACACAGGGTTGCTTTTTAGGAAATGTCTGCAAGTAACAATAGCTGAGGTTTGGTCAGTAGGTGCCCGTTGAGGTAGGAAGAGGCAGAAGAGTACTTACACTTCTTTCCTTACTTGTCCCCAGTTATGTGTTGCATTCTGGCAAGGGTCTTCAGGAACCAGGTAGGAGACTGCAGTTCTTGGAGCTGATGATTTAGTCATCCTTCTACAGCAGCAATCCATTAGGAGATCTCTCTCCTCCAGCTTCTCTCGTGCTCCTAGCTATGTATTCCTTGCTTTCCCTTGTACTCATCCGGAACCCCTCATTAAGCAGCTTTAAGTCACGAACCTGGCAGAAATTTAAGTCGTGTGTTTGTGGGGCTACTGACCTAGTTTTCTGCCAGACTGATGAGTTACAGCAGCCCGTGGAGGCTCCTGCTGTGGGTCAGCTCCAACACTTGTTAAATAGTGGGAATGTGCAGAGCTTTTGTACCGTGCTTTGAAATTTTCAATGTTACTGGCAATTATTCTGAGAAGGAAATTTAGCTCTGCCTGCTCGCTATATTTATTCAGGAACTTCAGGACTGTTAGATGTTGAAATAGTATCTTTGTATGTACTTAGATTGTGTGAGTGGCTAGGCTCCTTAATAACACACATCTATTTCCTATTTTAAATTTAAAGAGCTTGTGACACTTCCCTGTGTGGCAGAACGGGCTGTATTTCTTCTTTCGTGTTGTTGGACCAAAATTTCATAGCTGGCTATCTAAACCTCACCCCTTAAAACATGCATCAGGCTGATGGACATAATTTATGTCTGTCTGTAAAGCATGATTCTTCTGAATATGAGACGGATGATTGTAACAACACAGAATATGATAATGTTATAACTGAACATTTGAAATGTGAAACTTATTGTAGAATTTTGTAGAATAATTAAGTATTTATGTAATGTGCAAAATGGCTTACAAGGTGTAAGCAGATAAAAGAAATGTTTAGCAATGCAAGATCAGGTGATAAGCTAGTTAAGTTCATAAGATACATGTTTTTATGACTTACAGAAGAACATGCATCAGTTGCTGTTTTTCCTGAAACAGCTAATCTTCAAATCTGAATCTCCTTCATCTACAGAAAAATTTGCGTACTTATTTTTTCATATTTTAATAGCCATTTACGTTAAGTAGATTGAAACGGTTTTCTGAGTGATCACACACCTTTTTATCTTTCATTATTGTCAAAGTTCATTCTCATAAAACTAATTTAAGGTCATTTTGTTGTGATACAGTGCAATTGTCTTGCTTCTTAATCTGTCTTTATACATCAGCTCTGTTTGAAACTCCCCCTCATCACAGTGCCTTTACCTTATCTTAGAGGAAGACCTGAGGTGTTTGCATTGGACTACAGCACAAGTAGTCTTGAATTTCATGGATGCTTGTGTATAAGGAAAGGCAAGTCTGATTATTGGCAACACTTGAAATTCCAAAGTCCACTGGTATTTGTCCAGGTCATTAGGAGTGAAGTTACTCAGGGTCAGCACAAAGAAGGAAGTAACAAATTTACTGCTGAGAAATGGCTCGGAAATGTCTGTGTGAAGTAATTCCATGGAGGAAGCTGTATGGGAATAGAACTGGCGAGTTATACAGTTTGGGGAGAACCCAGGTAGCTGTGACTAGCAGGCCCATCACTGATTTTTCTTTTCAACTTGAGTGATGGTTGCCCAACAATCCGGATCTGGTTTTTGGTATTTTGGTGTGGGGTTGGTGGTTTGGGTTTTTTTTTCACCACAAATAAATTTTTGTTTTGAAACACATAATTGCGGTAAATTTCTCTACTTTTTGCTTGGCTTTTAGGGGCTTCCAGAGGCTTATCAGTGATATCTGTAAAATGATTTTCAGGAAGGTAATCACATTGCTAGTAAATAATCCAATTAAATTTTAAT
>KZ505656.1:1803968-1900319 GCA_002844005.1 Limosa lapponica baueri
GGGCTTCCAGAGGCTTATCAGTGATATCTGTAAAATGATTTTCAGGAAGGTAATCACATTGCTAGTAAATAATCCAATTAAATTTTAATGCAGAGAGTGTATGGCTGTCTAATTTCTCTGGGACAGCGTCTGTCGTTCATAGTTACTGAAATAATGAATGTTTTCTATGTAGTTTATTTAAAGGGATCTTCAGAGAACCTCTTTGCATATTCTATCAAAATATATGCAAATGGAGTACCCACAAGTCCATTCACTGAGCTATCAAAAATGTATTAAAGCACTTCAAAAGAAGCCCAGTGAAGATTTTGTGTCCTGAAGTGATATCAGAAACATAGCAAATTTTTCCTGTTTCTCATTTCTTTAAGAGGAAAATTGGAATTTCTTCATCTGTTGGTGGACATACTTGGTAATGGGTTGCAGTGAAATAGGTGGTGTTGCCTTTCAGCTCCACAGAGGTCAAAGAATGAAATGCTGTGGAATTAACTCAGTTTAGTGTAGTTTACTCTTCTTTGTACAATTCTGTACTGTAATTACTCAATACAGGACAAGGTTACAGCTTAAACTTCTATAAAATTCCCATAAAACCACTGTGACAATCAAGTCAATAATTTTAGAAATAATTTCCCCATTAAAAAGTTACTGGTTTTAATTCTTGGAAGTGTGGATGGTATCACACAGTGGGTTACTGAAACAATCAGCTGTCAATGGCAATTAGCTCTGTTTTCTAACACTCCTCCAGTCAGCATTTGGTGAGCACAAATTTCTGTTTCAGTGATCTGACCATTGACTCCAACGTATTGGTTTCTTTGCATTTGTAGGTGTCTTAGATATTTGATTTGCTTTTGAAGGAAGCAATGAAGCCTAGAGTGCAGTCCTGTGACAGCTGAAGTTAATCTAAACCTTGAGCTGCTAGGGACCACCTTTCTTGACTTCCACCTGCCTCTCATCTGCCCCTGCCCTGCTAACCAGTTGCCCTTGCCTTCTCTCCCCTGCAAGTGAGACCCTTTGGAGCGTTGACTTTTCCAAAGTAACCTTACCCTGCTCCCCCAGTTTGTTTTTTCCCCTGATCATCACAGTCTCTCTGAACTGGTTCACTGTGCAGTTTCATGAGTGTCAGCTCTGGCTCAAGACAAATAGCAGTAAGTAGGGGAAAGGAAAAGGCAAAACGGTGCTAATCCTACTTCAGTTTGGTTTAAGAGGTAGTGTAATGGCCCCGGGAGAGAAAGAGGGATTTATTCCTGGATTACTGAATAACAGGGTTGTCTGGAGTTATTGAGCAGCTGATTAGAAAAAAATCTTTGTCTAACCACAAGTGGTCCATGGAGCATGAGAGAGTTGGTAGTTCACAACTGATGTGTAAAAACCATATTAAACACTTTAAAACTGCATTGCCTCAATTAAAAGCTTGGCTTAAGGGTTGATGTTTTGGGAACTTCTTGTCTAAAGAGAGAGAAATTTCTTTCTTTCATCCTCTATTCCCATTGGTAGTTTTCTTGATTTGTAGGAGAAGGAGGCTTGTTTAGGGCTTGACTATATTGTGCTTTTAGTGAGCTTTGGGGCAGACCTTTCCTGCAAGGCAAAGGGAACTGAATAGGTTTGGGCTGGTTGTGTGTGATACACAGACTTTTGTTATCATCTTTTGAATTTCTGCTGTGATTTCTTTTTTTTTTTCACTCTGTTTCTGCCATTGGGCAAATAGCAAGTGGTGGGAATGCATAAGTTTTTTTTTTTTTTTTTTTTTTTTTTTTTCCCCCTTTTGTCTTATTTTGAAGGACCCATTTCTACTTGAGAAGCATTGCTTTGTGGTGCTTCCCAGACCTTCTCTTTTGTTTCATGTGGGCCTCCCTAGAATGCTTAAATATGCTAATCCCTGGCAGCAGGAGGGCAAAGGTTTTTTAAACTTGTTGGTTTTGTGAGCCTTTGGTTACTTAAGATAATAAGAAAATGTAAATAATAATAATATGTAAATGATGTGCATAATTATTTGCTAAGAAATATACTGCAGACGTAGATTGCTTTTGAAAGACTTCTAGAATAAAGTGGGAAAGATAGTAGGAGACATTTAAACAGCAAACTTGCAGAGCTCTGACGAACTGTTTCTAGCTCTACTACCGAATCTACTACTGAATTTGATGTCTTTTAAAGTGATAGGTGATGAAAAAAGCTAATATTGTTGCTGTTCTAAAAAACTACGTGTTTAAACCAAATGGTCAGTACGATTTTATATAAGCTTATACTTAACCGATTTACAATTTAAAGATTTCCTACTGAAGAGTTGATTGTGACTACTTTTTTTTATCCCATTTCATCTGTTGCTCCTTTTTGGATTATTTGGTAAGTGATAGCTGCCTTATGGACACAAGCTGTTACTCTGTGTTTTTTCCTAATGTTTGGATAAGCTGTAAGCATCACATACAGAAAAATGTGCAAGTAATATCTTAAAAACTTGAGATTTTTAAGAAAGTAATTTGCATTTATGAAGAAAATAAGGGACTGATGCAAACTTACTTGATGCTAGACAGCTCTATGATTTTTAGAGATATTAGCGTGAGACAGAAAAAAGTGAAGAAAATAGACTATTTACTTTATCCCTGTATTTGTGATCTATTGCAAACTTTCTAAATATCAGGTTCAAAATTGTTCCTAGGTGTACATACAATGGAAAATTAACAAGTCCTTATGTTAAGCATAAAGTTAAGGATATGCTTATGTTCTGCTGAATACTGGTCTTGAATGTTAAGCCATACCAAGACATTTATCTTGTATTTGTAATAAATGGCTTGGATTTGCATAAAGTCAGATTTTTCTTGGTTCTTAATTGCTTTTGTATAAAATAATGCTTATAATGGGCTTTTATACAGTTGTAAAATTCTTTTTTTATATGACCTGGTAAACAAATGTTTCTGGTAGTGAATTACAGGCATTTTTAACAGGAACTTATGTGTACTGAGGCTGTAATTGTCTATTCCAACCCTAGAGAAAGATGTCAATCTCTTCTTTAAGATTGAGGGACGTCATCGGTAGCAGAATGTTTTGTTGTTGTTGTTTTTAATTCTTTTATTCCATTACCTTCCCAAAAAGAATATTGATTAATGACATAAAAGGGTATTGAATTGCATTTAGAATTTCAAATTGCTTGACATCCATATTTGCATTTTAGTTGGGTAAAGCCCATTGTTGCTTTTCTATGAAAGCTGTGATTTGATACAGCTGATTTCTTTTTAAAGACAGTTGATACACATGTGCAGGATAGAATAGGATGATGAAAAGGAGAAATACTCAATACATATCTGTGGAAGAAAAATTTCTAGAAGTTTTTTTTACACAAAATGCTATAATTTCTTACTTGGAGAGTCCTAAACTGCTGGTGCTTAGAAGCCAGAAAATTGTACTGGAAAATATTAGATGTTTATGTGTCTAACATCTGAAACTGGTCAGTATTGGAAATCATCCAAAAAACATATGCAATGTAAGTGTAGGGTTTCAAAAATATTCTACTCTATTCCTGGCACCAAGTGAATAGCTGGAGGGAAATTAATGTAACAGCCTGAACCCTTTTCATACCCTGAGCAGTCAGCTAACTGAAATGCCTTTTAACCAGCGGCATAATCTTTGTAAATGATGTGTGTTGGGTCTTTGGCAAAACCTTTTGTCTCATACTGAAATAAAGGTCTTCTGATCATTTTGCCTATACAATAAGAATGTCGTGAAGTCAGTGTCATGCATTTTCCCTGTCTACTATATGCGAAACATTACCCAATGGATTTGTGCTATGAAAGAGTGGTGATACAACTAAATAAGAAGTGCGGTTTTCCAAAGTGCACAGTTGCCCCGTGAAGAAAGAAGATGTGGAAGGCGAATGGCATTAATGTGAAGCTTCACCTGTACAGTGTGGGTTTTCACCGTCTTGTCACGTAGGCACTGGGTACCATCCTGCCTGCAGTGGGGGAGGTCCAGCTTCCTCACAGCTCCTTCACTCTGCTGCTGCTGATCCTGCTGCTTTTCTGCTTCATTACCCTGATGTGGGCATTGTTGATGCCTTTTCACTCTCAGTCCCCCAGCCTGATTCAGAGGCTACTTTAGTGTATCTAAAGGAAAAGGTCTTTCACCTCCTTCTCTCTTAAAATATAGCCTGCATAGCAAATATTCAGTAGTGTGATTATGGAACTGCATTCAGCTGCACCGTTACAAAGGCAGATTTAAATGAAATCCAGACTAAAATTTTAGTCCAGTTTGGTGAGAAAATGATAAATGTAGTAACAGGTTTTTCATGATAGCAGCTTGCTAAATTACAGGTTGCTGGATATTGTTAAGAAGAGCAAACATTTCCGTCTCCTCCATGCTGTTAGTTATGCAGAATTAGTGTCTCTTCTCAAATATCCTTACATATAAATGCTTATTTTTGCATTTCAGAGGTGTTAATTTGTATATATTTCATAGTCTGAAATTAACAATGGGAGATGGTGATGTTACTGCAAACCTTCTCTTCAATACTCTTTGGTGGGTTGCTAATTCAATTTAAAATTAGTGATATCTAATACACAAAATCATTATCTAGGTATAAATGTGGCTTTACATTTCAACTGATAGCAGTGCTATGCACAAATTGAAATATAACTTGTGATTAATGCAGGAATGGATTGTCACAGCAGTGGTAACCTAGACAGTGCTTTACCACTTCTGGGCAGATGGACTTCTTATCTGCTGCCTTCTGGCATCTTTTCTCTTGAACTCTTTGCCCTCCCTTCTTGTACTCTTGTCCACGCTCCTTTGTTTGCCGTTCAGATTTCCCACACTCTGTTTGTGCTGTTACTGCTGTATTTAATTAAATGTTTTGCCTTTGAGAAATTATCCAAACACAGTGCTTCATTGAACAACAAGCTATGAAATGCTTTTCATAGGAAGCAGAGTCTTCTTGCCAAGTGTCAGCTGCAGAGACCTGCACCTGTCTTCTGCCTCCCCCAGCAGTGGGGGGACTTTAGGTGTTACCTATAGCATTTACTGCAAGTCCTCTTTGTGTCTGTTAAAGCTTATCCACATCTTTTATCAGGTACAGTCTCTTGCTTTATTTATGCAATAACAATGTGAAACACACGAATCTGATTCCCGTTCAGTCATACATCATCAAGCAGTAACCTTCTCCCTTACCTCTGGGAAAAACTTACTCCATTTGGACAAGGCTTGCCTGGGTGAAGAGAGCAAGTGCCAGTCCTAACCTAGGATTTACTTGGTATGTTCATTAGATATTACAGACAGAATGTAGCCTTGTCTTTTAATGTAAGCTTTGAAGAGTGAGTGCCTTTGCTAAACACTGTATACTTACTGTGTATATATAATTTATGTGTGTAAAACAAAAGACTTGTGTTGAGAACTGCTTTCAACATGAGATGGCAAAGGGAAGTATCAGCAGTGAAGGGAGTAAACTTCGTACATGTTCATTTTGAGCTCAGACAGTGCTGGCGTTGAGCCCGAGGAGATGGGATTCTTTGTTGGTCCATCGGTGATCGTTTACTGAAGTTACACTTTTCCGATGGAACTTGGCTGCCAGCGGGCTCGAAGATGTGATTTCATGCAGGGTGTCTCCTGGGCACGAGTGATCTTTTTGAAAGGGAATGTTTTGGGCCTTGTTAGGAAGGATTTGGGTTATACCTTGTAATATCATAGTAGGTCAAACTCAAATTATAATTTTAATAAAGTTTGCAAATTATTGTTGAGAAAAGTGCTATTTTATTCCAAATGAATAAACCCCTGATCCAAACAGGAAAATCCCACTCCATATCTAGATGAGAGAGAGCGCTTTCTGTGCACAATTCATTATATTCTGGCTAACTACTTTTTTTTTTCTTTTTTCGGACTTGAAGCTAAATGTAGAGCAGCTTGGAAGCAGAGAAACTGCTGTCTATTATATAGTTAGGTTGTACTGTCATCTTTTTTGTGTGTGTGTTAAAACAAGCTTGTAGTCAGAAAAGGAAATCATTTATGGATATGAAGCATGAAAATTATGGTAATTTAAAAAATGTGGAAGTACAAGTGGACATTATCTTCTCAAGCAAATTATATTGAGTAGTGTCACTAATGTATTATTGTGGTGTTTCTTTAGTTGAGAACTTAGATACTTGTTTAAAGGAAGAATCTCCTTTTGTCTTGTAGGTCTTGGGTTCTGTTGGCAGTGATTTGTCCTGTCAGTGATGCTTAGAAAAGAAATGGGAACTTTACTACTGATTGCGTTTTTCCCCCAGATATTAAATTGGTAGCTGGATTTCTAACAATTTAAATTGTAAGGGTTTCTTTTGCATCAAATGTTAGCTGACTTGAATAGCACTATATGTAAACTTTGTTAATTGTTATAATGTATTAGCGTTTGCTTTTCTTGGAGGAGAGTCGAAGCGACATTGGATTAGCTCAGATAAAGTCTGGGATATACGATATTCTAGAATGTCTGTTTGTCTCTTTATTTTGGAAGTAAAAGCCCTGCTGTCAGGCACAGCTTTGCCCGCGGTTCTTGTCTATTTGATGAAGGCTGTTTGCGGTGCTGGAGAGGCGTCTGCAGCGCCGGGGAGTTGCCAGGACCTCATTAAGTGCAACTTGGACCACAGCCAGGCATTCAGGGCAGGGGAGCCTCAGCATTTTCTCTCCTAGTGAAGAGAAGCCCTTTAGAAAGGGAGGGGAAGAAAGAAAAGACTGCTTCACCCATCAACTGCTGTGTTTTATTGTGCTAAAGGGGTTAGCTAAGTTCTTGGAAATAAACTTGGGCTGTAACTTCTGCTAGCTGTTGTAAAAGTTGAACGTGTTCCCTCCTGTCCCTTGCCTTTTTCCTTTGCGTTGGTGACACACAATAACTGTAACAGGACGTTCAAAGGTCTTCCCGTACTCTCAGGAAAATTGACTACTCTTGTGCTATGTTCTAAACCAAATGAGAAATAACATGTTAAAGATGTAAACATTGTGACCTTAGAAAAAGGTGGTCTAGTTTTCACATTTCCCATTCTTTGCAAGCTCTAAATTATTTTCTAAAAATATTTCAATCCACTCATTTTCTTGAACTATAAACTGCTGAAATCATAATTTCTATAAGGCATAAAGCTATTTTTTAGATAAAAGTATATTCTCTGTATCAGCTATGGGGAAAAATTCAAGTAATTTGCAATTTTTGTGAAGTAGTAACTGAGGCAACTGTGTTTTAACAGATCAAAAAAGAACACTTTCTGAAATGAAGTCCTGATAGACAGAAGAATTTTCAACTCAGATGCCGCATTTTTCCTTCTGTATTTAACCTATAATTTTCATCTGGATAAGATTTAAGGCGTTCTGAAAAACACCACAGCTCTGAGCAGCACCAGTATAAAAAAATGTTTCATTTAAGTGCTGCCCTGCTGAATGTTTTGAACGACTAAGATACAAAACTCTGCCCAGAGATATCTGTGCAAAGACAATCCAGAATAATTTAGTGTAGCTGAGCCATTGTAATGTGAATTGGTTTTAGCAGTGGACTGGATGAGCATGTTACATGGATGTGTCTGGATCTCTCCTCTGTCTTTAGCTTGTATTTTTACCCAAACGTGTCCAAAAAGATTTGGGGAGAGGGGAAGCATGAAAATGAGTTACAACCTGCTGCCAGCCAGGGCTGTCAGCTGTGAGAGGTGCTATTTGCTCATGTTAGCTGGCTTGTTTTGCAAATTTGCAAAAACAACTCTCTTCCAGACTTTTCTTTAGAAATTACAGTCTCCTCATCAGTTTAATAGTTTATTTAGAAAAATGATGGCATTCTTAGCACAGCTGGCAAAACCGCTTCTACCTGAAGAAATAAGCGGTGGCTTTTGTTGATGGTTGTACTGGGTATATGGCAAAATTTATACAGTGCTGTTTTCTGTTCTGGGAACAGAACCTGATAATGAGTCAGAATATTCATAAAACTAACACATGGCCCCTCAGACTCCTCAGGACTTGCAGTTTCAGCAGAACCCCTTTGTGGAAATGCAGTAGACAGGCTGTCATGCAATTTACTGTTTGAGACCTGCAGTTATCCTTTTGTATAGCAGGGAGTATGTCTTGAAGGTATTTGTTACTGTTTTTCAGATGCTGGGCTCATTTAAGTTCATGGAAGTCCTATTAAATGAGATAAATTGTAGTGAAGGAGACTGTATGCTGGTGAAACACTGCTGTTTGTACAGCTGCAGATTGGTTAATAGAGACATAAAGAAGCTGGCTAGAATGGGGATCTGAATAGTCCTATATTGTCTGAAAACTGTACGCATCCTTAGTTAGCCGGGCTGACTATGAAGGAGGGAAGCAGCCTGTCCCATACCACGTCGTTAATCATTTTCTGGGAGTGGGGCAATGCAAGGGACAGAGCGGGGCAATGCAAGGGACAGTACTGCTGAGTGGTTACAGTTAGCTTTTCAAAAAACATTTGTTTTACAATGTGGATAAATTGTCTGTGTTGTCTGAAAGAAAATGTGCTTCTTGTTTGCTTTTTCAAAGGGATGTAGAATTATTGTGAGGCTTGCACAAACTGATGTTGAGGCAGTGCAACGGTACTGTATTTTTCTAATAAGTCTTAGGATTATGGGGAGAAAGAAGAGTAGAGAGGAATGATCACTGAGTAGTCAGCTGGCACATCGATGCACAGCTGATACTTGAGCTAGAGGTAGTTGATTACAATGGCTATTACCCTCTGTAGATTTCTTTTACAAGAAATGGTAGTTCTGCAGGTATTTAAAACAACATAGTGAAAAGCTAAAAATTGGAAATACTGCTGGCTGAGCCGACAACCTCAGATTTTTCCCTCCAATCTAAAAAGGTAAGTTACTTTGAATATTTAGTATGTTAATACTAGATGTTCAACAGTTATTCATAATAGCATGTAGAAAGAGTATCACTGACCACTGCAGCTTATTTGTTTAGGAATGCTAGAATGGCTGAAGTATAAAATAAAACTGAAAATTATCACAGAAGCTTTTGTTGTTGACTTTTTTTTTTCTTTTCCTAAGCTTGAAAAGGACACATATCTTTCACATTCATCTCAAAATACCTGTTTGATGGTTTAGAAGGTTGTTGTAGCTTTCCTTGACATAATCTAAATCATGCTGCAGGTCCTTAGAGCCATTTTTGTGACCTGGGAACTCTACAGCCGTAGGTCCTGCTTGCCATCTTTATACCTAAAAGTAGTCGAGATAGTTAGAAGGAGGTAATTTCATTGAAGTTTTGCTTTTTTTTCCCCAAAATATCCACAAGGGAGAAGTGATTTCCTTGAACTTGTTTAGATCACCAAAAAAAAAAGTTTTAAAGATTCTTTGTATTGGTACTTGTTTTCATTTTTGTGAACTGGAGGACAAAGGGCTGACTTTCCAGAGCATAACGATGTTACTGGTACATAACCATATAGATATTTGAAAATCAAGGCTTGCTGACATCTGTGCCTGCCACAAGCAATGGTAAATTGCTCATCTTTCCTTGCACCTCCTGCCATTTCATTCAGGCCAGGAAGGTACAAAAAGGAAGGTGCAATAAATATCAGGGGTTCACCTTGGAACTGAAGGATAGCTTCTACTCAAAAGGGGATTAATCAAGAGCTGGATGTATGTTGTCTTAATTATTTTTCAGAGTAGGGGCCATGCCAGAGAATCTATCAGGAATTTTCATTGTTTTTTCTTTCATGTGTTTTTGGCAATGGGAATACAATGGAGAACTGATGCATTTTGATGGAGTGTTAATTTTTACTTGAATATTTTAACAACAGTTATAATTCATAGTGGTATCTGAAACAATCTTTTGGTTGTTCTTGCTTCCACAATGCTGAACGTCATGCAGAACAGTGGAACCAATGAACAAAATTCACAATAATCTGTCATTCATCCCTGGATGGCTGTATAAAAAATATAAGTCAATGGTGCCTTTATTCCAGTCTTCTGTCTTTTCCTAGAGGTAAAACAACCCAGGCTTAGTTTACAATCTCCATAGTACTTTTTAAAATTTTGTTGTTACTATTATTATTTTCTAAGTTTTTGATTAAAGGATACAAAGCCATTTCTACAAATTGCATCCAGGTAGTTAGGCAGAGTTGATAATCGGCAGGTATAGTGAACCATCAGGAAATACTCTGGATGCAGAGTAGCAAGTCAAAGAGCTGGGCTACCAGAAAAATCTCCTGTGAAGGGTGGAATTCTGCCTCTGCTGAAATATGTGGCAAAACTATTTCTGACTTTTATGAAGTCAGCCCTTGGGTTGTAAAAGGACTTGAATAAATACCTTGTGTAATTCTTTTCCTGTTCTAGTGACATTTCACACAGGCATTTTAGTGCAGATGTCATGATATTGATTATTGTTTTCAGAACTGCAAGAATAGATAAATTTATCTGAGTCTGTGTGGTCTTTGCAAGAGCAAATTCTGTGGCAGATGTCCCTGCTAGTCTTCAGAGGCTTTGTAGGAGAGAGAGGCACCTTATAAAAAGCAAGATAGACATGGCATTTTGTTCCATCTGGAATCTGAGTGTGTTGCATCAAGGAAGCTTCAAGAGCTGCAGTTGCTATAGTGATGCTTGCAGTGATGTTTTTCAGTACTTATTTTCTTTGAACACATATAAAAAGTAAAGCTTAAGAAAATAAAAACTGACAGCCTCAGACTCATTTATCTTTAAATGGTGGCTTGTGTGGAATCTTTTAAATCAATTTATGCATATCAAGAAAAATGTATAAAATGAAAAGAATCTCTGTTTTGTTCATCCTACTGCCAAGAGTAAGTTTTGTTTTTTTTAATAGACGAAATTCTTGATTCTTTTAAGATACTGCTTGTGCTAATGTAGGATTAGTGTTAGTGTATGCTTCAGCAGGAGGTGATGGGGGTGTGCATGCGTACGTCCCATATAATTCAATTGTTTGTAATGCTTTATGACCAGACACTGCTGTGAGGAGCTTATGTCTGATTTTAGATTAGAACACAGGAAGACTTTGTGTGTTACACACCTTCCGTTTCCTCTCCTGTTTCATTGCAACTGGTCTTGGTTGGGAAGCCGGTCTGGCTGTGCTGAAGAGGAGCAGAGACCTCCGCAGTGTTCCTCAGCTTCTGCCCTGACTTCATCTCTGACTCCAACGTTACTATTTGGCACTTGACTGGAATTTAACAACTTTATTTCAATTAAAGTAAAGTGCAAATGGTTACAGGTGTATACTAAATAGTTGTAGAAGTGAGAAACGTGGATTAGATCTGGTGATATGACAACCTCTGACAGAATTGGGAGTGTCCTGCTTGCCAGAGCTCCTCTGAGAGCTGCTATGCTGGTATTAAGTGGGAGGCACTTTTAAATAATCTTTATTTCCCCTCTCTTGTGTCTAATAAGTACCTTTTCACTCTGTTGGAGCAGTTGTGGTGTCTCTCACCTCCACCCAGCAAGCTTTCATTGAACTCTTAAGAAATTAGTATCCATGTGGTCTTTCCTTTTCTGTCAAATTTGGTTTAAAAAAAGCAAGCAAACGGTGTTTTATTGTGGAGGTAAAGGAGGACAGAGCCTAAAAAAAAAAGAACTTTTGCTGTCTCATGATCTGGTGTCTCTGGCTTATAAAGCAGACCTGGTTAAGGAGGGGACTTCCAAATTTTTGTATAGGTAGGTTCAAACCAATATGGGAGAAATCTCCTCTGCCATCCATTCTTCCTGCAGCGCCATGCCTGTCCGTTGGTGAACACGCACAGGCCCGAGCTCTTCCTGTTTGTGGGTTTGGCTAGCAGGCTCACCCAGGGGTCACCAACAGGGTCTTCCGTAGTGGGTGCTCGTGCCAGTCACGTTACTGTAGCCCTGAGAGGTCTTTAGAATGTCCTCACCTTCCTTCCCCCCAGTTCTGTAGTTACATAAGTGTTACCCCATGAAATAAGAGAACACATTGCTTCCCCTATGTAGGGACTTTGATAAGTGCTTTGTAGTAGTAGGCAACATAACAATAACTGGGGCAGTTGTTCTTATTTTAAAATATTTTTGATACATCCTTGGAAAGCATGAGTTGGTTCCTGTCCAGGTTTCTTTATAGTCAGAAAAAAGACATAAAATAATGACTCAGGGTAAAAAAAAAATGCCAAAGTGTGGAGGTCAGGTCACAGGCTGAAGAATGCCACGGATCGTTGCAATGGAGCCTTGTAGTGCATCAGCTTAATGCGTGTGATAATATGGGAGGGTTGTTGATACTTTTTTAATAGCTAAAAAAAGGGGAACTCATTTCTTCATTGTGGGCATATATTGTGGTAGAAATGAATTTCAGCACGAGCTTGAATGAAGAGAAGAGAGTGACTTTGTGACATGGCAGCTGCTCATAGGAACCATGGTGTACGTATTAGCGAGTGACTTAGAAAAGGTGTATTGGTACTTATGGGAGAAACTGGCATATGCTATCAAATGCATCATGCAGGGAGCAGGCAAGGAAGTGATAAGCAGATTGGAAAAAATGAGCAAGAGACTGAATGCTATAGGACTTTGAAAAGAAAGATGGGAAGTGTAATGAAGTTGAGCATTAAGGAGAGAAATAGCAAGACAGACAGGGAACCTTACTGCTTGAGGGGTGTGAAAGGGGCATCAAAGGGAGCATAATAATGAACTCTGCGCTGGGGAAAACCTGTTGTGGGACAGAGTCCACGCTCAGTGCTTCATTAGCTTTTAAAGTCCAAATACTACTGTTATAATAATGGTATTTTATGAGTAAACTCTACTCAGTGTATTCGGAGATTGTGGAATTTCATCGTACTTAGATTGTCCGTGTTTTTCAGTTACAAGTTAGTAATTTTCCAAAGCCTGTGAACTGTCATGTCTCGTTAACATTCTTCTTTAATGTTGAAAATGCCCTCAAACTTGATTTTCATATAGAAAACTAAATTCTTTTCGTTTAGGACTTGATTTACATTTTTCCTTTGCTTTCTTGTTTGGCTTTGTATTGAATCAAAAGAGCTTCACCTGATGGGAGTGATGGCTTTCTGCTGAAAGACTTACTTCTGTAGTTTATGTTCTCATTCATTGGGTAGAGAAAGCTTAGTCATGACTGAATTAAATTCCTCATTTTTAATCCATGGAATGCTCTTTTCCGTCCATAACTGGCAGTCACCAGCTTGCTGTCAGTGATGGGAACAGTTGCGTGTTCCCTCTGTTTGACTTTCTTCATTTTCTTTTGGTATTATTCTACAAAGATAACCTGTCCTGGATTTTTGTTTTCTTCTTTTGTGTTCTGTTCTCTTTGCAGAGAAGAGGCATACATATCTGCCAACATTTTCATTATTTTACTTCCAATTTTGCATTGATAACCATGTTGTACATCCTTATGATCCAGTGTTCTCAGAGAGCACTTACATCATACTTATTGGAGGGGGTGTAAGGATTAGTGAAGCTGAGCATGAGCTGCTTTTTTTTCTCCTCTGTGAAATAAAACTGATTCTGTTGTTGGGAGCTTCTTCGCTTCAATTCCTGTTTGTGTTTCTGGTCCCTGAATAATACAGTGAGTAGGTAACGTTAAAACCCACATCAATCAAAGTATTTCCTGTTTTCTCATTCTCATTGTCCTCGGTGGCATGCAACTATGATTTAGAAAAAGCAAGATATAATGGAAAATGCAGCTTTAAAAAATAAAGAAGGTATGGATTAGCTGGTGTGTAGACCCTCTTAGCAATCTTTACTTGGGTGGATGGATAGGTAGGAGGATTTCAAGAGCTTTTACATAAAGGTGAAAAAAGCTTGTGAACCTGAGAGGTTTACCTTTCAGTATTATGGGATAGAGACAGCAAGCAAGATTTGGTGAGTAACCACGTTGTAAACAAAGAAGCTGAGGATAAAACTGTGGTAAGCTTCTTTTCTTTAACTACTCTGCCTTATTCAGACAGAGCATTTGAAAACTGTGAATGGCAGTTATTTCATCTCCTACAGAGGATGTTCAAAGACCTTTAAATCCCCAGAAGGTGAGGGAAAGAAGACAAACTGGAGAAGAAGCAAATAGGGGAGGAATAATCTATCTAATCTAAACGCTTTTTGGAAAGCCATGCTTTGAATAACTGGTGCATATTTATACTTCTGTACCTACCCCTAGGCAGTCGGTCCTCTCTTGACTGGCTGCGAAATTCTGACTTTGGCTTCCTCTTCTGAGATACAGTGGCCATATCAATACCTGGAAACTGCAGTCCAGGTGATCGTGTTTTTCTCCTTGTATAGGAATCGTAGGATTCAATATGTAATTCCAAATGACATAGACTAAGCCAGTGTTAGTTAAAGCAAACCATATGCAGCAAAAAATGCCACATGTGTACTTCAGATAACAAGATACAGCTCTACTCTGCTAAAATGACTTCTTTTAACAATTACCAGAAGAATGAACTCAGTTACTAGTCTTGAGTTTGCTTCAGTGTCATCTCAAAGGAATGCTTTTACCAGATGAATGAATCACTACTATAATTTCCTTCCACATCTGAATTTTCTTTATAGTTAAGAAATCTTGAATTTCCTTTCTAGTTGTATCCAGTTGGAGTGATGCAAACGTTCTCCCATTACCATCATAAAGATGTTGAAAGAACATGATGCTGAAGTGTTAGTAAGATGTTGGTAGAAAACTAAAGACGTTTCCTGTTTTTTGGTAAACAGCGCTGTAAACACTTCAGTATCTTGTTAAATGCTGGGTTTTGCTGCTTTCCTGTTTGATAGTAGCTCGGTCTCCAGTCAGAAGAATGATTCTCATAGTCTTAAGGAGGAAAGTGTTTGGGCATAACAAACTATTTGAATGCTCTTTAATAACAAAGACACTTCTTCTATTGAGGGCTACTGGAAGTTTATATTTTGCAAATTTTCCTACACACGAACTGAAAAACTATTTGAAAGCATTTTGAAGATAAACCTGTAACTTCCAAATTGTTCAGTTTTTCTCTTTACGTGACTTTTATCCTGGCATCTGGTAAGACATGAATTTTGGCATCTGTTTAGTTTTTAGTAAGATTTGGGGAGAGCATTGAAAAGTCAAACCTTCACAGTACAGCATCCTTAGCTCTGAATGTCAGTCATCTGTAATTCTCTCAACTTCTTCATTTTGTCAGGTTTTACTGTAAGTGTAGTTTATAACTTTAGATTTTCTAAACCCACATGCAGTTCATATTCCGTAAGTTCCATTTTTTATGTATAATAAATAAAATAATGAGTTAATATCACACTATCCTGCCATACCCTTCTCTCTGGCAACTATGGAGTATTCCTAAAAGCACTTTCCAAGTAAGCTAGTTGTCTACAGTCTATGATAATCAGCTGTAATGGCACATAGGCAGCTGGTTTGCTAATCCTTTGATTGCAGTATTAGTTTGTCTCAGAGATTCTGAAAACCTGTCTGATCCTGTAAACGTGTTTAGTGAATATTGTAGAATAAATTATATCTTGCCTTGAGACTCTAAAGCACATATTCACGTTATGAGTCGTGTATTTTCACTGTGCTTCTGGGATTTTCCCTTTTTTGATAGCTATGTTTATTTTAAAAGAAAAAAAAAATGGACATGTCTGTTCTAAAATTGTTTAGCAAAAAAATGGGACTTAAATTCATTTAACATTGAAAGGATTTGTATTTTAATCACCAGAAATTGTTCTTATCTGGCTTATCACCATGTCAAGTAATTCAGGCTCGGATTGGGATCTCGTATTTAGAGAGAGATTGCAAATAGGATTTCCATTATACAAATCTATTAAAAAGAATGGGAAACCTGCTTTGTATGTATGTGTGGCTTATTTATAATATGTAGTATTCTGTTTAACACTGTACCTTTGATAAACATAACTTTAATAAAGCATATGCAAACATGAGTGTTTTTCCATGTTTTGCTTTAATTTTCATAAAGTAGAGCCAGTTTGCTAGAAAATAGTAATTTAATTAAAAAGCCTGATCTGAGTTTCCTTAGACCTGCTTTTTAAATGTTAATTGCAAATTATATTGCTTTCTAATGTTTCTGGTTCAAATTAAAGAGAAAATCTTACTTTATTCAGTTCATAAATGATAACATTCGCAATAGTGGCTGACATAGTGCTTAATAATTATTATTTTTTCTAGAGACATCTAAACCAATTAATTAATATTTGTTCAGTGTCTGTATAGTAAATGTATATAGTAAAAGACTGAAGTCTTTTTAAAAAGTTGAAAATGTAGAGGAAGAAACTTCTTTATTGATTAATTCTGCTGTTGTGAAGCCTCTTTTTTTTTCATTGTTAGATAAGATTTGTCTTTGTTCCTTCCTTATTAGTCCCAAATGCCAAGATGCTATTTGTGCTTATTTCCTGCCCTTGCAGCATGTCTGGTTCAGAAAAAGTGTGAACTCTAAAAATCATGAACTGAAGTGCTTATCGTATCTGTGTCTGTGATAGAGAGCTGCAGTGTGTATGGGGAAGCCCCTGCGCAGTCTGGCTCTGTGCTCGCTCCTGAACAGCTGTTTGGTGGGTTAGGCTCACTAGTGACCTGAAGAACCTGGTGTTTTCTGCTCACACTACCTGTTGTGTCTTGTGAGATGTTTTAACTCATGCTACCTGGGGTGTAGTATAGGGTGAGGAGTTAAGATGGTCTTTCGAGCATAATTGTAGTCATCATCCTCAGGTGTGTAATCCAAAATGTTAAGCAAGTTGATTATACCCTTTTCTTTGAGTGTCTGTATTTTGGGAGCGCCCTTTTCCATGTTTCCTGTCATTAGCATCAACAAAGATCATTAAAAACAATCTTCTACTGTTGCAAATGATTTTTTTTGTTTGTTTGTTTCCTTGTCCCCAGAAATTTCTTTCTTTGGTGTGATGTACTGTACTTCAGTCCATGAAAACCAGACTTTGAAACAAAAGTATGTTCAGTAATCTGGGTTTGTCTGCATGTACCAACCATACCTTTTTTAACTGCATAAATTTAGAAACCAGAAATTAATGAAGAGCTTGTCTTGACTAGACACTGATTTTTCTGACTGTACAAAGTTTGAAAAAGTTGGCTTCTATCACCTTCTTAGCTGATGAAGTTTTTATTTGTACAACAAAGACTTTAATGGGAAAGAATGAACACATAAAGAAAATGTCTGAATTGAATTTAAATAGTTCAGTGCTGTGTCCATAAATTTCTAACAAGCTAAGCACTGGAACACCAAGAAATATATGAACAGTGACCTCTGTTCAATAGGCTGATAACCTTGAAGTCTAGCAGAAGCAAAAGTCAATATTTTCTGGTTTAACCCAGTTCAACAAACACCCATGAATACCTTTAGCTCACAATTCTTTCCATACCTTCCCTCAGTTAAGGAACACAGAGGAGGAGTGTTTGAAGTAGGTCCCGAGTTCCTGCAGCAGCCCACAGTCTCTTACTAGTCCTTGATAATACCCTGTTCTCTGCATGAATTGGCTTTCACCTTGCATTGCCTGAATTAAGGTGCCTGGGGAGCTGTCACGTTGACCATGTTTTTGACTCAGGATGATGATGGTTTGTGGGATATTCTGTGGCATACCATTAAATGCCTTGAAGACAAAAAGTGGAGATGGTTTTGAATTTAAACATGTATTCTTTGAGGAATTCTGAAAAGGTGAGAGGCTGGATACCCTCATAAAGCGTGTCAGGGTGGAAGCTAGTTTCTGTCTTTTGTTCTTCTCATTATTTTTTTTTTTCAGACTTAAAGACTGCAGAGCCAAATAGATTATCCCTCTCTAGTCAGTCAAATGATAATATAATGTATATTACTGAGGGCAAAACATAATTACGATTTTGGAACTTAATTTCCTTGTAGCTTCAGGTCACGGAATGTTTGCTAGTTTTCAGATGTTTCAGTGTATTGCCAGTGGTGTAAGCTTCTTTTGAAAACGTTTATAGGAAGACTTTTTGTAATATGCTGTAGAAGACAGGCTGTGTGGGTACTATCTTTCTCCAAATTGAAGCTACTGAAAAGTTTTCAAGAAAATGTTTTAGTAATATACACAGTAGAAATGGCATCCCTGCTTGCTAGAAAAGTGAGTATATTACATGTGTTAGGGGAATATCCAGTAACAGACTTTTTTCAAGGGAATCTAAAGTAGACGCTGAAATCATCGATTTTGCTCTGGGAAGTTTGTTACATCTGAGTTTGGGGCAGAAATACAACATCATTAGTTTGCTTTACTGTTGCTTTTGCTGCAGAGTTTCCTGTGTTATTCCATGCAGATACTTCACTTTGACAGCCCAGATAAACAGAAGCCAGACGCTCTTACCCAGAAAAAAAATCCATGAACACCAGTCTAGGGCAAAGATAAAGAATTCAGGCTTTTTCAGTTCTGTGAATAGACACTGGCCACTGGAAAAGATAATGCGTGACTAAGGCTGTGATGATTTCTGTTGTGACATAATTGTTAAACAGTGACGTTAACATACTTATTTTTAAGGGTTTTTTTTTTATGTCTCTGAATGGAGACATAGTCATTTACGAAGTGAGTAATATTTTAAAAAAAATCGTAACAATGCTAGGTTTGTTAAAATCCTGTTATATACATATTAATGCTTTTGTAAGATTAAATGTAGGCTGAGATTTTTCCAGGAGACCTGGAGAAGCTGCATGTCTAAAATCTCATCGAGTCAGTGAAAGCCACTTCCTTCCCTATGTTTTTTCTAGAAATCTGGGCTTAAATGACCTTTAGCTTGAGTTGGAGTAATACTTAATAAAGTGGAAGGCATACATTAAAGCTGGATTACAAAATACTTCTAGCTGAAAATGTATCATTTTCTTTTGCCCAACATCGTGAATCTGAGAGTAGATTCTTTCAGAGCTGATTTAACTATGTGTAAAGACTGGTATTCCTGTTTACTCATGGGGTAAAATAAGCAATCGTTACTTCTTGAGACAAGAAGACGGTGCAAACCAAACAATGTGATTTGAAGCCACAGAGATGCTTTCTGCCCTGTGAACCCCTACAGAAAATAATTGTCTTCACCTTTATTTAAAATTGTGGAAACTCTTAACATTATTGCAAAAAACAAGCATTCAGAGTAGAGGGAAAATGTTTTTATGCTTTGTACTCTACCAATGTGCTTAGATTAGATTCTCCCTTAAGTGAGTGTTAAAGACTCCATGCTTTTATACTTCCATGGTATTTAATGGTTTGATCGTATAAGTTTTATGCGAATTTACTTCAGCTTTCCAGTATTTGAGCTTGACAGCTTTTTCAGAGGACTCTTTGAGTATGCTTGGACCCTTGCATTTCCACATAGGACATGCTGGCTGGATTTTGTTTTAATATGGAATGTGAAGTTTTTGGAAATGCCTGTAAGTGGGCTATAGGTTGAAGTCTAATGACAAAGATGAGTATTTTAAAGCTAACAAAGTGAATGCTAAAATGCCACAACATTTTACTATTTTTACATTAAAAAAACCACAAAACCTGCTGTAATCTCTTGCCGCAAAGCCTGTAACCGTTTCTTAAGTGAATGGTTGTGTTAGAAAATGTTGTCAGTCCTGCATAAATTAAAACTAAGATAATGCTATCATTTTTTAACATACTGGAGTGGGTTTTTCACTGCTAACAGGTGATATATTTAGAAATTTTGTATTGGACAGATTGATGAGCTTCCTCCACTACCTGTGTGTTACATACATTTCATTTTAATTCTGTCCTGTTAAAAGTCAATGGTAATTTAGCATAGGGGAAAAAGATGGAAGGAAGAAACCTCCTGAATTAGACAGACTTATACAATCAAAACAGATGTCCTGACTGTGTACCAGCTGAACACAGCTATAAAACAATCTTAAGGAAAATGCTGAATCATTGAGGGAAGTAGATTATTTTTCTGGTTTAGATGTCTACGTTCTGGAGGAAATCTTGTAAGGTGAGGGCCTAAGTGGCCTATTAGTGGCCAAAGTAGAGGTAGTCGAAGGTCAACTTATTAGGGCTCTAGTTGAGACTTCAGGACACTTGGTTTTAATTCTGTAGTTTGCCCTTCTCTGACCCTGGCTGAGTCAATGAGATATATCCTTATTACAGATTCAGCTTGAATCTCTTCCCATATCAGCTGAAAAATGCCTTAGTCTCTTGATGTAAACCATGAAACAGTATTAACCCTGTTGGTTCAAATTCGCTTGAAATTCTTGAATTTTGTCCCAGCGGGTCTTATGCCAGAACACAGGTGTTGCTGGCTTTCTTGCCACTGTATCTTGTGCTCTTACTCCTTGGATAAAATTTTGATTCTGTAGTAATGCCTGATTTGGATGAGATTTGCACAGCAAAGTGGTCTGGTTCTTCTCAGAAACATCTAGAAGATTGTGGAAATAAGGCAGTGACACAGTTTATAGGCATTAAGCTCAGGTATTTTTGCATAAAATCTGGCAGCATTTAGGGACTACATAATTTGTCAGCTGCTAGCAATAAATCTCTGCCATCCGGTTGCTCTCCTGCATGGCTCCTCTCGCTTAAGCTGGGTTCTTCTTAGGTAACGCTTCCTTTGAGAGTAAATTTGGGGGAAAGGAGAACAAGGCCTTCACTAAACAATGTGAGTTGACTGTTTACTTTTGGGGCTCTCCATAGCGCTCTATTTACATTCATTCCGATTAACAAAATTCCTGATATGGTGGATGCGTCTGGGCAGAGGCGTTTAACACAAGTGGGCTGCATAGGGGACCATGTGTGAGTGGCCCAGTGGCAGTGAGGCTGGGCTAAGGGGGTCAGCACATCCCAGACTGGGCCAGGAGGAGCCCATGGGCCATGTACCGCAGTGGTGCAAGACAGTAGTGCCTGGGTGGGAAGCGATGTGTGAACCTTCTGCACACCATGCGAGATCCAACACAGCTGCCACATGATCCAGTTCTGTTTTATTCATTTAGTGCTAACAGACCACTGGTACTCCAGAATGAAGCTGAAACACCAACGTACCCACATACTGTTGAAGAATCCACAACAGGAAAAGGTTGGCGTCTCTATTACTGCTGGTAGTGTTTATCAGCAGACAACAGTCTGTTAGAAAGGGAGTAAGGAGAGAAAAGAGATTTCAAATTTACTTGCTTGCTTAAAGGTCAGGTTGAGAAAAAGGAAAGGCTAAAGTATATCCATGTACAGAAAAGACAACACTTGAATTTTCTGGTCACATGCTATTTTGATGGAAAAGGTTCTTGTAATGAACATAAATGATTTAGTTATCTGCATGTGCAGTCACTTAATCACTTTGAAATGGGTATCAGTACTAGCAATCATTTTAGTTTTGGCACTAGTTTTCAATCAAAGCCTGGCTCTGTGTAATTGCCAGCATTTGAAACTGTGATGTTACACAGCAAAAGCACCAAAAACCAAAATAATTTTTGTCAATGAAGGCTAAGGCTATGCAGTACTGTGAAGAGATGATTCCAGATTTTAATGTTGATTATAAACTAAGGGTCTATTGTCAGAGTACATTTTGCAGTATTTCCTGAGGTACATAATATGTTCTATAAAATATAGGAGGAGCTTTAATCATTATGATATTTATTCCTTCTCTTTCTTATGAGAGGAAAGCTTATGACCACGGTTGTAAATTTCTGAAGCATTTCCCTTTACTTTTGTGCTTCCCTCCTGGAATTTCCTACTGTATTCTCTCATGCAAATTTCCATTCTTTCTTATTCATGTCTTTAAAATATTAATCTAGTGGTTGCGTTTGTGGAGCCCAGTTGGAGGACTTCTAGCACAGAACTTTGCTGTGAAGCAATGGGCTGTGCTGTCTGCCCGACCGAGCGCTCCCGGACTGTGTGTTGCCCTGTGCTGCTCCTGACCTCTTGTTCGAAAAAAATCCCCGGGCCATTTCTGGTTGGTTTAGACCTTCATACTTTCATGCCCAATCCTTAAGTGGACAATTTATTTCTCTTCCTGATAAGTCAGTGCAGATCTCTGCTGTGCAGTTGGTCAAACACGCTATAAAGCAAAATACTGGAAGTGTAAATACATGGAAGATTACCAGAAGTTTAACTTTTTTCCTCCCACTCTAGGTTATTATTAAGGGTGGTCTGTCTGTAGGAGAATGACTTCTTTCAAAAGTCAACTGCTTGTGATATATTTTTATTTAAGTGCATATAGAAATATTTGTAATTAAAACCTCTGAGGAGAAAAAGATGAAAAAAGGAGTAGTAGTGTGCTGGCTAAATGATGGTTTCTTCAAGATTCTGTTTCTCTGTACATCATGCCAGAATTCAGCTATCAGTAGTTGAAAGGATGTACTCAAAGGAGCCTCCTGATGTACATTACTTTATTCGCCTTCCTTTTAATAGTTTGCATTATGACGACACGTGCTATCTCATAACCCTGCCTCGAGGGCGATGATGTTTCCCCATATTGTGTAAATGAAAGAATTCCATAGAGAGTTACAGGGCCAAAAGAAAACAGGTTTTGTGTCTATGGCTGTTCTGATGAAAATCTCACTAATTCAAAGGACAAGTTACAGAAAAAAAACTTAATCTTTTTTAAAAAATCTGTTGCAGCCTAAAGAGGTTTCCAGTTGAATGTATGGTGACCTGTATTTAAAGAAATCCCATTAAAGGCAAACAAATCCTTGGAAACCTTTTTCATTTTTTGTCTTTTTTCAAGTCTTCACCTATGTGGTCATGAAGGCAGTTGGACATAATTACTAACATGGTACCCATATGTGTGGTCTGTGATGCTAGCAAGTCTGTTCTTGTAGATTACGTGCAAGTTTGTCTTCTGCCTGTTATCTGAGATTCTTTGATTCGTCACTGTTCCATCATGAAATGTATTGCCAGGCTTTAATCGTAAAGCGACACATCTTTGTTGATGTATTTTTAATCTCGACAAGTAGAACATGGAGTAGAATAATTCTGTGTAGTATTTGAGTCCTTTTTCCTTCCTTTCCCCCTCCCTTTGCATTTGATGCAAATTCCATGTACTGCATTGAATAGATTTAAGGTCAGGAAGTGTCGATTAAGTACTAATGGAACTGACTTCCTATGCTATTAATGAAAACATGACTCATGTTCTAAGGATTTGCAGTTGGATTCCTGTAACTTTTGGTATTTTTGTTGTAATTGTTTTCAGTAATTAGATGTTCCTAGAACACAAAATGATCACAAAAGAATTAGTATATTAAAAGCAATATCAGCCTATTAGTTTGTTTAAACTCATCCTAGTATACATGAACAGTATATTCATAGCACACAAGATTTCAGACACAGTAGATACACTTGTAATTTTCTTTTGATCTTTGCTGTCCAGAAATATCTGTAGCGGGGAATGAAAGCAAGTATTCAAATAGTAAACATATCGTAGGGTGTTTTTGTAGCAAAGCACTACAAACATCCAGAATTCATGTATTTGTGTGAATGGCTTCGCTGTTCCTGAGCAGTTGGAAATAGCAGTGATAGGGAGAAAATATTGAAAACATCAGTATAATATTTTTCCTGTAATAACTTGTTTTGTCAGCTTTTTTTGTTGACAGAAAAACTAATAAATGCTAAGATTGTAATCGTATCAAAACCTGAGCCATATGCCAAAAGGAAATTCCTGAAGCCCTGGTGCTTTTTCTTGAAGCTGTAGACTGGCATGGGGATGAACTCCATGCCTCTCAGAGCTCTGCGGCAGTAAGAGTGAGCCACAGGATGGACTTCGGAAACTATGGGCAATTCCCAGTTCCTTTATGATTTCAGGAAAGTAATTTAATGCAGTCTGTTTCCCCATTCTCCTTTTGGCATATGACAATAAGGTTTCACAATCTGCTTGAAGTTAAGTCTGTTGATGTGTGTGTGGTGATCAGATGAATGCTAACAGCAGCCAAGCAGCAAAACTAAGAGCATTTAACATTTCTTAGATTACTTCTTGAAGCACCCATGCTCAATTGTAATGCTGCTCATGATTTAAGCATATTTTTGAAACTGGACTGTAAAGAGTATTTTTTTATATAAATATAGGTGTAAAATGGGCTGGAAAGCAACAGAAAATTTTTTGATTTTTTCTGGTTTATGATAGGGAAGTGGAGAGCCTGCCCCACTCTGGCTGGTTTTTCCCTTCATAGAACTTCTGGGAATGGTGCCTTCCCTTCTTGTCTTTGTTGGTAGTATCTGCTGGATGAGGAAACGGGAGTTTGAATTAATTTTATTATTTTTATTGAATGATTTTGACATTGTTTGTCTGGTACACAAGTTCAAGAGGAATGGAAAATAGGCATTTCATTATAGATCCTTCACAATTTGTTGTTCAGGTTTTACTTTTTGTCCTCCTCAATGTCAGCCTATCTGTTGCTACTACACTTGTATGCAGTAGCAAATTTTTTAGTGGCGTATGACATGTAAGCATTCGATTGCCATTTATTTGTTTCAAAATCTCTCTCATAGTTTTTTATTAACGGTGAATTAGAAAAGACCTGAACGTATCATGAGTTCTATGTGATGAACAAATACAGGTTATTATGACATTTACCTTATAAAGATAATAAAAGTACCAAAAGTCCTTTTCTTACTTCTTATATATTGTGAAAGAAATAATAAATTGTTTTCCAGTTTTGGACACAGCCTTTTATGTGACTTTCTCCTTTTCGTAGTCATAATTTCCATATTTCTAAAACTACACTTTTGTCACTGATTTAATTAGATAACTGTATTTAAGTACAGTGAATTCTTCAGAGGTGTCCAACACCACCACCACCCCCCCCCAAAAAAAAAAAGAAGGAAAAAATAAGTTCCTCATTTGATTCAGTAGATTTATAATCTTTGTGGGAATACATGCACGTTTGGCTGTTTTTTGTTGTGCTTTAGACCTAATGATGAAAGAGTTACACATTTATAGAGAAACTGCAATCCATTTTAATGATTTTACTGCAGTTGTTTTTGTGATGCTTAACTTGTGTGGGAGTAATGAGATGGATAGCTTGAAAGGGCCTGTAAAAGAGTTGAAACATGATTTCTTTTAGTAAGAGCTGTGCTCTGAAGGATGACTGCAGCCATGCAGTACATGTCCTGTGAAACCTGTGCTGCCACTCGTTTTGGTGCTAGGTCTTGGTTTTGTTTGTATGCAGAGATATTTCGTGTCTGGGCAAATATACTGTATAGCTTGATCTGTAAATGGCTTCTGCATTTTGCCGATTTGAGCATATGCTGCTGGAGCATCTTGGGCCTGTGAAATCTGCAAGGGAAGGAACACTGCACAGTGAACTGTTCATGGGTCCTTAATACCTGGTGAGCACCTCTGTCTGCAGGGGCTTTGCCCTTCATTTTTCTGACACAAGTAGCAAATAGACTGGATATATGAAATGGATCAGTTCAAAAGCCTCAGTCTTCATAGGATAAGTTGTTTATTTTAATTGCTCTTGTTGTTTAATAAAGATTTTAACATTTTGGATCTTTTTGAACTGAAGACAAACAAGAGAATCCAGTAGTTCCAGTCTTACCCGACCATTTCACCTGACTTGGAGACAAAAAATAGCAGGTAGCCCAGGTGAAGAATATAATTTTTCTGTCTGGTCGCTGCACATTGATTATCTTGAGACCTATGTCCTGCGAGAATCACAGAATAGTTGAGGTTGGAAGGGACCTCTGGAGGTCATCGTATCCAAGACAGGGTCACCTGCAGCTGTTTGCCCAGGACCGTGTCCAGATGGCTTTTGGCTGTCTCCAAGGATGGGGTTTTAGAAGCAGCAGCTTTGCAATTGTTTCCAGCTAAGCTGCTATAAAGAGCATTGGTGGCTGCCCTTTCACATTGGAGGTGCAGAGCTCCCAAGGGACAGGTAGATGTGTTTCAACTCTGAATGCACCACGCATAGCTATTGGCTCCCGTGGTGACTGAAAACTGACATAAAAGGTCATCCATGAGGAACACATGTAAATCCAAATGAGCAACAGTATTTTTACCTTGAAGGTTAAGATTTCTGTTGAAATAGGTAAAGTTTAGAACAGGCACCCCGGTACTTCTGTGTGCTTTTGTAGTAGTATCTCCATTTCTTTTGGGGAAGGTTTAGGCATAGTTGTTTAGGTTGGAGGTTGCTTTCGAGGCCTGACTTCAAAACATTTCAGTACTAAAACTTTTTGAACTGACTAGTTTCCACTGCCTGAAAGAAGGAAACCTTACTGCCACATTCCCAGAGCAGGAATGTGCCAAAATCATGCAAAGAAATTGTAGCAGCTCATCTATTCTGTGTTCTTCAAGATGGTTTCTGGACATCTGAATGACCTGCCCAATTTTCTTCGGCATTACAGCTTCAACAATGAACCCACAGAGGCCACAGAGAAAAATAAAGTAGCTTTTGTTAGATGTCCCCTGTTCTCCAGATGTTCCATGCCATCAGAGAAGGGGCAGGGGTCAGCAGGGTATTGCAGTGGGTACTGCTCCCACAGGGGTTGTACTACTCTAAGTTATAATCGAAGCAGGAATGTGCAGTGATCAGCATGAAAACTCTAGTTGTTGGGTGAGTAACCTTCATTTTTTGTTGGAAAAGTTTCCCACTGAGATCATCTGACATTAAATTGTGGCAAGTTAACTTGCATTTTTATTAGTTTGCTAGAAAACTGATAGACACTCAGGTTGCTAGCAGTGGATGTTGTACTTCCTTATTCTTGCCACTTCCTCCCTTCTACAGGTATTCTTATAGGGCAATACATGTTTTTTTAAATCAGAAAAGCCTTTGGTAGCAACTTTTATTTTCTGTAGTGTATGATTGGACAGCATCTAGCAGGATGGTTAACAGCTTTTCTTTTTTCAAGTATCTTCTGCATGTTCTTGCCTCTCAACCTTGACCTAAGATTTATAGAAAGGTGAAGAGAACAGAAAAGTAGGCAGTTAAAGCTGTCTGTGTCTCTGGAGCACAGACATGATACGTGTAAATACATTTCTGAGTACAAAGCAAAAATGAAAGTTGGGGTTTTTTTCTTTTTCTTCCATTACTTCAGAGGTTAAAAGATTTTTTTGTTTTTTAAAGCCCATTGAGCTATTATGAAAGTGCACTTTCCTGGAAATACTTTTTTTTTTTTTCTTTTTAACCACAGATTTTTGATAAGGAAACCAGATCTATGTGACTGTTCTATAAGTTCTGTTCTTTAATTTATTTTTCACAATAAAGGCAAATTATGAAAGGGCTTATCTTGCAACGATTTGAGCATTCTGTAAACAAACAACATCTCAGATGACCTTAGTCCCACTCAGCTATCACACGCAACTGATACTCAAACCTTCGTAGTGTTTCTGGGAGCAGATAATGTCATGTTTCACAAGGCCGTATGATTCTGTCCCGTTCTCTCTTAAATTACAGTTCCATGACAATTTTTTTTCTCCTTCGGATTTTCAAAAAGTTAGTCAGCTCCAGTTCTCGTATGGCAGTGGAGTCGTGTCCTTTCATATATTGTTTCTTGGCCAGTCCCGTGTCATGGAGCAGAGAATGCAGGACAGATGCTTCACGCCTGGCATACTCAGCTGTTCCTGAGAATAAAACTACTACGTGCGACTGGCAAGTACTGCTTGAGGCAGCATATGCTAGCTGTTAATGTGTGACCTTTTTGTCCTCAGTAACTCGACTAACTCTACTCATTTAGAAAGAAAAAAAGTCAGATATGAAATTTAGGCAACTGAGTTTCTGAATATCAAGCCACTGCTTTATAATACATGTATTTATCACTTCAGAACTGTAATTCCAGATGTAAAGTGTTAATTATACACTGACCAGTGTACAGAGAGGTGGGTGAGTAGCACGGACTGCCAGCCAGGTTATTGGAGTACATGGAGCTGCAAGTGATTGAATTACAGTGACTTAAGAAGTTCCTGTCTCCTCAGCTCAGAGTTTTACCACCACTGAGCTGACATGCAGCTCGACTAATCGTACACGCCCTATTAGACCACTAAAAAATAAGCTAAATTGTGCTATTTTAATTACTGCTGCCACGGAATAAACTGGGAGTCACTGCCAGACTGCCTTTCTGGATGGTGCAGCTATTTATGGTTGTCTCAGCATAACAGAATTTTTAATGTTGACTCCTTAATGAACAGTAACTGCCTTAGAAGGGAAACATGTATCTGAGTCTCTTGGTTTGTCTTTCTATTACCCAGTCATCTGCGCTGGTGACACAATGAAACAGCGTTTTTGCAGGTAGTCTGCCTCGCTGAAACATGGCTTCTTTGGGGCCGGTGCTGCAGAATGATCAAATAAATAAATCCTTGGTGAGCATGTATGTTATACAGTACCTTTTAATAATTTATGATTACATATGCTATATTTTTTTGAAGTTCAAAATCTGTTTTTCCAAAAGACCAGTCTACTCCACCTTACATCTTTTCGCTACCAGTGCTTTCATGGGACTTAAAGGACTGGACAAAATCTAGCTGTTGAGATACGTAGTACAAATTCTTAACTGCAACTGGATGTTTGCTGAGCTGTACTACTGAATAATACTTACAAAGTGCCTTGTTATTGCACATCTAGCTTTCCAAGTATTTTATAAAGTTATTCAAGGGAAGAATGAAAATATTCTAAAAGTCATATTTGCTACAAATGTAGGATTTATTAATCTTAGACTTGATGCCTTTCTGAAGAATTTAGTGTTTGAATGTGTTTATTTTTCTCTTCCTAAGATGACAGAGGCATATCATCGTGGTTGGTTCCTTTCATTGAGGTGATATAAACAAAAAAGCAGTAATTATATGGGTAAAAGATATGAGTTCTTAAGATACTAATTTTTTGAAGTTTGTTGATTAAATATTCTTGTAAAAATCAGTATGCTTTTTGTGGGTGGTTTTGGGTTTGTTTTTGTCGTAATAAAAAACCCCAAAGATTTTTTTCAGGTGATCATGGGTATTTATTTTTGTGCTCTCTTTGTATGTTTTATAGTGTTTCTGCTGGACATTCCACAGAGAGACTTTACAGGCAGCATTGTTCCTTTTTGCAGGCAGTGTTTTCCCAGAACTGCTGCTCCGTCATATGGGTTTTACTCTGCTGTTAGTATTTCTGTTGGTGGTCATTAATGCAGTTTTGTGAAAGAGCCCAAACTCATCGGTTGCTGGGCAAAAAGAAGTAAATGTCAGTGCAACGGCTGGATAGCGTGTAGAAAAACGAGATGGGTCAATAGAAAGAGAGTGGGGAAGAAGCTCTCTGCATTAGGTAGGCACTGGGTTGGCAGTCTGAAAAAGATCATCTTGGTTTAGGATCTGGAAACAATTAAGTAACGCATGCGGTTGCTGAAGAAACCAGCTAGCCGTTGCGTAACTTATGCTTAAGGACAAATGATGCAGACTATGCAATGAAATTTTTATTCTGCACCTGTGAACTTCAGACATTTGCACATTCATTTTGAAACATCTGCTGAGTTTTTTCTATCCTCTTTATGAAAGTAACTTTGGAATAAAACTATTTTTATTTCTGACGGTTGGAGTACAGTTTAAAGAACAGATATGTATAATTCAGGATGGTTTCGAATGTAAGATTCCAGAAGATCTTAATCATACTTTTATTAAAGTTAATATTTTATGCATAAAATCACTGACAAAAAAATATTTTCCTTTCTTTCTCTAAAGCTGCGCAGAGTGAGGAGCGGCTGTGTGCATTTAAAGACCCATATCAGCAGGATCATGGAATCAGTGAGAGCCGAATCTCGCAGGAGAATGGCACAATTTTGTGCATGAAAGGTAGTACCTGCTATGGACTTTGGGAAAAAACACGAGAAGGAGACATACATCTTGTAAAACAAGGTATGTAACATTTTGGTGGATGTGCAGTAGTTTTGCTACTCTTTTCACTTTTTTGTGATCTAGCCAGCTGATATGAAGACGCACAGCTGCAAAACTATACATTTCATTTGTGCATTGTACAAAAGCATAATTTCAAGCTTCCCATTTAGCAATTTTAAGTAGGAACAGAAAGTTTGTTTGAAATCAGTGACTTCTAAACGAGACCAAAGAGATCAATGCTCAGTGGAAGGGAAAAACACTCAAATTGCTTGTTGCTTAGGATGTCCAGAGGAAGATGACTTTCTTGAATACATCTCAGTATAAGAATTGATGTAATCATAAATTTAAAAATAAGTGTCTCATTAAGTAAAAATGTATATTTGTATTGATTGGATGTTTCTTTACAAAGGAAATTGCAGCTATAGCACAAAACTGTCACATATCACTAAATGGCAGTCACTGCTGTTCTGTGGGGAGAGTGATGAGAGGGAGGGGTGAAGGGTCTTGCAGTGGCTGGAGATGTGTTGTGATTACCATTCTCAGGGACTCTGCTCTTGGTTACTTGGGTACCTGTTAATGTAGTATAAGGCGGAATGAAAATGTTTGTATTTACAAACATCCTGTGCAGTTGTACTCAGTGTTCTGGTTTCATGTTTGATCTGGTAATCTACTGAAAGAAGCAGCAGTCTGACTGCTCACCTCTGCCCCCACGCTACCTCTTTCCCTTCCAGGCGTTTGTGCATAACCTGGCATGGACCATATTGGGAAGGAACAGTTGCTGCAGGGAGAAGGGGCCTGCATTAACCAAGAAATAAGTTGTGATAGTGTAGAAGAGTCCAGTGATGTTGATAATGAGGAAGGACAGAATTTTTAGAAGTTTTAGAAGGAGCATCAAGCTACAGATGCAGTTGTGTGGCCTAGCTCTAAGGAGGGGACTAGGTCACAATTTCATCTATACTGTGGGCCAGAGGGTGGTAATGTTGTCTGTGGTATGAGAGAAAAGAGGAATGGCATACTTCTGCTTAGAAGGCTCAAGAATTCAGGTTTCGTCATATTGTGGCTGGCAGCTGGATACCTCTGATGTTGGCCTTTATCACTGCCTATATTTCTTCTCCTTGGCTGTGGTAAATTCTGAAAGAAATTCTTCAGTTTTTGGTTTAAAAGGTGGTAGTGATTCAGACAGGCAAATTATAATAACTGTTTTCAACCCACTTTGTAAGATTTAATTAGGTAATGTATGCATTTCTATAGGTGTGTTTAATTGTCCATGCAGTAGAATTAATTTTATGTCTCTTTTAAAAAGGATTCTTTAATTTGCCTTTTTTTGCAGGTTGCTGGTCTCATATAGGAGACCCACAAGAGTGTCACTTTGAGGAGTGTATAGTTACAACCACCCCTTCCTTGATTCAGAATGGAACATATCGCTTCTGCTGCTGTAGTACAGACTTGTGTAATGTCAACTTCACAGAAAATTTTCCACCTCCTGATCCTACTGACACAACACCTTACAGTAAGTCGGACATTTCCATCTCTGTCATTTTAAGGTTTAAATTATTTAGAGAAAGATCCTTCTTTCATGGTACTGTAAAATGTAAAACCTGTGACCTTTCTATTTGTATGCAACAGAAATGGCAAAGACAAGACCGCTTTTCCATATGAAGTTTGTCATGTTTATATATTCCACAGCGCTCTGCAAAGAACGAGTTAAATGCTTACAAGAGAATTGTTTGTATAGGCAACTGCTGAATACAGATTACATTTTCCAAAATGGTCTCTAATCTTGGGTGCTTTGGTATTTGAATGCCCAACTCGAGAAGCCTGTGGGGATATTCAGACGGATTCAGACTTCTGTGAAAAACAGGCCAGTAAATTCATTAACATCATGGTACCTTTGAAAAGTCTGGCCTGTGCATTCAGTCATGGTTCTCAGATAGCTTTGAGCGGTAGAACCGGTCTTATATCAGGCTGTTGAGATTCTCTCCAACAGTCATACAGTGCTTTGAAATCTGGCTTCTTTCTTTTGCATATCTCTGGTAGAGATTAACTTTGGCATAACTTTCAAAGAGTACTAGTTTGAGCAATGTAGTTTTCTTTGAGATTAGATTATCTGTTATTTATTACAAAATCAACATAGCATATGGATCCAAATCAAGGGATCGGACCCCTTAGTCTCCTATTACAGAAGTAATACTAGAAGTGGGCATGCTGTTATGCTGTGTTCCAAGAATTAAGAACCTGCAAAGAAGCTGAGTTCATGGCCTAATCTAAACGTTTGGATAGCCTTTTCTGAATAAGAATTGTGAAAGAGAAATTGAATAGAGGCACGTATGTAAATGGTGGTACAACTGTTTCTGTATGTCAAGGGTCCTTTATCAATGTAAAGCGTTTTGTGAAATAAAGATGTGTTTAATTGGATAGTATTTACAGCTATGGAATGCAAAAAGAATAGTTTGTGTTTAGCAATGGTATTATTTGAATTAACTTAAATTCTAAAATGGTGAAGATACTGATGCTTTCAGAAGTAGCTGTAGGGTGGAGTCTTTGTAAGGAATTTTGGTCAAAATGAGCACTTGTCATGCTGAAAAAAAAGGCAACCTTTTGCTGGGAAAGTGCATATGGTATTAATGGGTATAAATGGATAAAGAGAGTTGATAAGACATGGTGCCTTTTGGCTGATAATACTATTTGTAGAACCCGTAAACAATGACCATTTGGAATCAGTGTCTGAGCTCAGCAGTGTGCAATGCAGAACAGACTCTACTTGCCTCTGGTAAGAGTAATCTGATTCGGCTCCCCAAATGTAACTGGAGTTAGTACTGTGCGAGGGACTTAGACAGGAGGGAAAAAAGGTGTAAAGATAATTCCTTGTCCCTTTCTATCCCCCAAAAAATAGTAAGATGTGGTTCCTACAAAATGACTTGTGCTTGTGCTTCTCCATGGATAAAAATTACAAGCTGAATTAATTCAGTTATTGGGTGATAAGATCTTCAAATAATTTTTAAGTGACATTTTTAATACGGAAAGATCTAGCTTGACTTGCAAAGTCAGGAGGAAGGGGGGTGAAATAAATTGGTAACAGAGTCCTTAATTCACCCAGCTGTAATTGAGTGCTGCAGCATAAATTTCTGACTCAAACTGTTTCGTGTTACTGTGTCACCTTCCATTTTCATAATATGCAGATTTGGCTTTAGGCATAAGCGTAACCAAAGTAGATTGCTGCCTTGCACAGTTGTCTGTCTGTTTTGACTAGGTTAACAGATGGAGATCGGCCATTCCAACAGCAAGAATGGCCTCATTTGCCATTCTGGTGGTTTGTTTGTAAAGCTCTACTACTGCTGCTGCATCCGACAGAGATGGGGCTGCTCCTGGCAGTGTAAATCCCCTACACTCACAGCACTGTGGAGGTAGAGGATGTTCTAGGAAGTTGGAAGAGTGAAAACAGGGGGAGGCTGTGGCACACAGACCCCTGCAACATCACTGACTCCCGTTCCAGGCACTGGGGTCTCCACGGTCCCTTTCCCAGCTCTCTTGACTCTTTCTAGAACCCATTTTGATGCTGTAAGATTTAGTTTTGCCTCCTTAACATTGAGGACAGAATTCTTGCTTTGGTGAAGTTCTATTTTTATGGAACTGTCGGGAAGCTTTGGATTACCTTCTAGATACCTCACTTGGGCACTCTTCCAGGCTTTCTATTAAAGTCAGAATGCTTTAAGGACGTTAGTTAACTTAGCTGCATAGACTGTTACAATGTATATTACCAAGCCTTTTAGATTATTAAACGGAACAGGTCACAGTCAGGTGGGAAATCTGCAGAAGGTTCTTTCATTATAGCCCACTAACTGTAAGAGCAGAACATCATCTATATTTTTGGTAAGGCATTAAAAATGTACATCAAATAGTTCTTGAATGACAGAAAGTAAGGTTATGTGGCCTCTTAGAACTGTATTTATGATCCTGTAAATTTCAAAGTAGGTGTGACTAGTATATGATTAATTATGTGGAGCCTGATAGATTCAGCCAACAGTTAGCCAAGTATTTGTAAATTTTTTTCTGCTGATTTCCAGTAAAATCACCCAGAATAAAAAGTTCTTGGAATAACAAGTGGCAATTTAGCTACAGTTTAAAAACTGACAGAACCTGAAAACACTGCTGATGAACCTAGTCAATTTAAAACTTCATTATTAAGAAGAATTGTTGTTGTGTATTTTAAAGTATTTCCTTGCAGCTATATGAAGGATCTGTGGAAAGAGCAGAATATTTTTGGGCTGTTGAGCTAAATCCATCCCAAAAAACAATGGAGGAATAAAAAATTCCTTTGTACAATCTTTTGGTTACAATTTTTTTGTAGGACAATTAACAGTGGTGTATTTAAAGATGTAGCTTGACTATAAATTATTCAAGACTACAAAAAAGTTAATTAAGATCTTAATACATCTTAGATATAGCATTGTTGTCGTAAAATATAGCAATTCTTCTCTTAAAGATTACACTTAATTTTTATGTTATTGTTGTCTTTTAGAATGTCAAAACATGTTCCTCTCGCAACCATATCTGTGCAGAGTGGAATACATAAAATATAAGGAAACTATCCTATCTTGTAACAAAACTTTTATAAGATTGTAAAATAAGATTAAGGACAAACAGGTTCTTGAAGCCTTAAATTTAATCCTTACTGCTTCTTAATGTGCAGCTGGTAATTTAACAATCATACATCTGAATAGTCATAATATTCTTCTCTTCTGTCTTAAAAATAATCGAGGCAGATTTGAGTAGTTGCTGGTTGCTAGTCCCTCCAGCTAGAATTTTACAATGTTGTAGGATGGGGTATAGTCTAGAGCCCACAGTCTGGAGGTATTAAAAATGCAAAGATTCAGATAGCTGTTTCCTGATGCCAGGAGAAGTAGAGGCTGGAGAAGGGTGTTTATTTCAGATCTGAAGGTCTGCCTATGGAGTTTGGAGCTATTGAAATGCAAAGTTCAAAAGCAACCTCTCATCTTCAACCTAAGCTTGCACTTTCGGGGAAAAATATACTTTTTTAATGCTTTGCCAAATCACTTGTGAATAGAGTCATTATTCTTCCATCTTCTACTTTCACAAAAATTGATAAAGGGGCCAACTATGGCTGCCTGGGTAAATGTTTTGAGATGTATGTTTACTCTATCGGCTTTGTCAAATGTTTATTTTGAGATTTGTTAAATATCTGCCTCTTGTGTTTAGGAGATACTTCCTAAATTCTGAGACTGCTTTGAAGACAAATTCATTAGTTCTACAATCATTCATAATGACCATTTAAATAGAATTTAAGTAGCTAAAGAGCTAAATGATCTCACTCATTGGTCATAGATATATTGCTGTAATGAAACATTCACATTAAAATAACATCAAGATGAAAGCAACAAAGCCATTTTTAATTATTTTTTTCCCCTCAAGGCTGCATTTCTGGCACTGCAAATAAATTAATTTACAGCAACTGAGTGTTAAGAATATATTTCTGTATGACAGGTGATGTGTTTGCATGATATATGGAAAAAGTCCCTGGCAGCAACAGTTGAGCATTACATATTATTGTTGAAATGATGTAGGTTTTTCTCCTCAGAGCAACAAATGGTGGCTGCAATTTTTGGAAGATTTAGAATCGTGTCTTACAGAAGAGCACTGAGATTTGGATATAAAGAAACTGCCTCAAACAGTGAAAGAAGTTGGTATTTTTTTATTAAACCACTGATAGTTGGGTTTATTTTTCCAGTGTATCATCATGGTGTTTCTTTGCCAGCCTGCTTGCTATATATACTTATATAAAAGTCTGTCTTTAAGTGCTCATGGAATTCTGTGGAAGCTTTGAGGAAAGCTACCTTTAAAAAAAACACGTAATTGTCAATGCATGTGGCTGGGTCAGATTAGTAGTAATAGACAGTTTTCATTTAACTGTTGCTTTTGAGAGGCAGCAGTTAGACTCATGTTGCCGTGGGCACATGGCCTAATCTAACTCCCACTGGAGTTCAATTAGATCATGTCAGGCTAATTTTGGAAAGTTGTAACCCTGCTCACTCTCGGTTGTTATTTTGAACTGCTTTTTTCCGGAGAGCAGCATCCGATATTAATTTATCATTGAAATGCATTTACTTCAGCTGGCTTCTGCTTGCAGTACTTGATCAGCTGAGTTCGTAGCCCGTGTTTGAGCTGGTCTTTCATTTCTCATCTGCCTCATCTAAGAAAGCGCTCTGTAAATAAGCATCTTCCCTTACTTGCACTATATTGTTTTTTCAGGTCATTTGGCTACAAAGCAAAGGGGAAATGATAAACCTTTGCAAAGTGGCCAATCTTCTGTCTTGAAAGATGGAGGCAGGACTGATTCACACAAGGATTAAAACTTGCACCCTTGAAATGAGAGGGAGTCAGTCAGGCACGTCTTCCCTTCAGTGAAGAGATAAGGCATTTTATGTTGTTAATGTACCTTCACAATAGTATAAGGCAGGGGAGAAAATATTAAGACAGTAACTAAGGGATATCCCTTAAAGGAAAAAAAAAGTTTTCTTTGAGATAGTTAAATATTTGGTGCAAGAGGATGGAACTGTGCCTCCCTGGAAGTTATTTTAGGGCACTGTAGAAAATGAAGATGCTGAACCGCTGAAGGAAAGAGACATAAATGTGCATGGAGATTTCTAAATACATATCTCTGTTAAAGAGATTATATGTGGAGCAGCTAATAGAGGGGGAAAAATGAAAAGTGGGGTTTTTTTTTGAATAATTCTTTAAGATACTGACCCAATGATGAAATATTCTGAATTTTTGGCCAGCTATTGACAAATGTTTATTTTCTCAAACCTTCAGTTGTCTTTCTGTCTGAAATTTAATGCATGTTTAAAAGAAATTCTTGTATTATTTATTTTTTGTTGTTTATTTGGGTACAGGAAATGAATTAACTGCAGAGGGGGTTGTGACACAGGGTGCACATTGCTACAAATACTTAGTGATAACATTTTGGAAATGTGTGCTAATTAAGGATATTTCTTATGTTGCAACTGAGGGAAAGGTGACAGTATTGTAGATGAATGTATGGGATAAAAAGTAGAAGTGAAAGTTGTTGCAGGGAGCAAGTGAAGTATTAAAGTAATTAGTATAGAAGGTTATACAGAAATTCAAGTGAAAGCTTTAGTTTCTGTAGAATCAGTAGAAGGTTTCGCAAGTCACCCAAGATAACTGGTCGTGCTTGTTGAGTAACTTCAGTTCAGTGATTCTCATTAGAAATGGGTATATCAAAAGCAGAATCTCTTAAAGATTGTTGGTAGCAGCACTTAATGTTTTAACTTCTAAGGCATCATAGTCTCCTGAGATTAAACTTGCATCTTTACTGAATTTAAAAGTAAAGCTTTGATGTGCAATTGGAGTCTGAATATGAAATGTTAGCTGTGAAGGCAAAGCCCACTTAGACAGGAAACTGTACATGTAAATTTTTTCTCTTACAGAAACGTTTAATCAGGAAGATGAAACTGGAGCGTTTTACTTGCACCGAGATTGAAATGTTTTGGGAATGTTTTAAAATTTCTGTTTTGCACCAAACCCACAAAATGCTAAAAACTGTGTTAAATGAAATAAGGACAAACATGTTTATTTGAAAAAGGAGAAACATTTCAAATATTATTTTTACCAAGAAAACCCCTTGGGTTTTTTATGACTACATTCCCTATTGCTTTGTCAAACTGCTGGTTGGAGCGCACTTGGTAGGATAGCTGTACAAGCTGTAGAGCTGTGCCAGCAGGAATTAATACTGTGTTATGACCTGGTGGTCTGAGAACAAGGACCTTCGCAAAGTTCTTTTAAAAATCTGTTGGAATCTAAAAAGAGCTTTTTGGATGCAAGGTGGGACTTTATCTTGACATTGCAGTGCTGTGTTTGTGAAGTCCTAGAGCTATAACTGTACTTTGTTTTAGGGGGCTAAGAATATTTTACTTCAGAGTCCTTAGAGGTCTCAATTTTTCATGTAGATGTGAACATAACATCTAGCTTATTCATTTGATATAATTGTCTGATCTGCATCTTTGTAATCTTTGAAGTGTCCTGCATATTTTTAGCACTACAGCAAGTATTTTATTTGAGTTTAAGGTCTAGATTAAAGAAAGGAAACATCAATTTTCTGAAATATCAGTGACTATTGCCGCCTTCAATAATAGTAAAAACATACATTTTAAGCCAACTAGTATCTGTAAATAGGTGATTCGCTGTTCTTGCATCATGCACTTCGAGGCACTAATTTGCATCTCTGCTGGAAATTAGTTGCTTATAGTTAGTGTGTTTATGCACTTCTAAGAGTTTAAAGATCTGCAAATATCTTTGGGTAATACAAATATAGTAAATATTTTTTTTCCATTCACTGTGAATGCTGAGTATTGTCTGATTTTCATATTGTTGTATAATAAATTCGGTGTCATAATTAGCAGATACGTGTTGTGACAAAGCACATTGGGGCTTTATTGTGAATGCGTTACAGACGCAAGGCGAAAGTAGGCAAGGCTTGTAAGAATGGGACTCTTTCAGAATGCCTTAGTGGAAAATCAGACTGTAAATAAAAAAGGTAGTAGTGTTTTACCTCATCTCGGGGCAAAATTGAGAACAGATAAGGATGCCGTACTTTTTATGTCTTTATTCAGATGCTGCAATATGGAGTGTAATACATGTATACAATTTATACAATATCAACATATTCTAAACAAATCCTACACTGCTATTTAATAACCCAGATAATTCAAGGAATAGGGAGGATCTATCTGAAAGGCAGACTGACATACCAGTACGCTTTTTGAGGACGTTCTGGATCGACAAGTAGTAATAGGCTTCTAATAACTATTCCACCTGCTGTAAATCGTAACACTTCAGAGTGAGTTAAGACTACACCACCACGGAAGCATTTTTGTCCTTTGAAGACTTAACTGAAAAGTAAAATTACTGTAAAGAAAATGGGTTCTGTTTTACCTCAGACCAGGACATGTGGTTAGGTAACTCTTATCAACGAAGTATACTGACTGAATTAGCCAAGATACTGTACATGGTAGTTATTGCCAAGCAAAATTAAAACAGTGTTTGTGTTTTGTGAATGTTCTACTTGTCTATGTCCCTGTGCTTTTTCAAACAACATTTATTTTCGCATTGGCTTTGTTGATATCCCCCTCGCCCTGTCTTATCATGCTAAAGGCTTCTTGCAGTGAGCAGGAGTGGCAGAAATGGCTGTGCTCAGGCTGCTCGGCCGCTGCAGCGCCTGACAGAGGACATTAGCTTCAAAGTGCTACAGCTCTATCTCCCTGGGCAGGCCAGAGCTGCCAGGCTTGCTGAGAACGCTGCTTCTCATAATCCATTTTCTCCTGTGATGTTACCCTAGTAGCATTCCTCGTACTTGATTTTTAGCATGGCTCTAGTCTGGTTTTCTTTAACAATGTTGAAGTGAATGGAGCTAAGATTAAAAGGAAGAAGAACTCTGCTAAGTTCAGCTATAAAGCATTGCTTGGTGCTCTCACCTACTACTAATAAATTCCAGCCCCCACCCCATCACCAGTTCTGCCTGTCCCCGGTACAGTGATGGTGGGAAGGGTCTTTGTAGACTCCTGACAGAGTAAGTAGCAGACTTGAGACTGGAACTGTTAAGCGCAAAACAGAAGATTGCTTACAAATACTGGGTCTGTTATTGGCTGTTCAGTACTGTTAAGCTTATCTGTGCAGAATAGTGTTTAGGTCGTGGAAAACCTTTCATGTATTTTTCATGCTCCTTAATTAGACATTTTCGATAAGCCTCACTTGGTTCTGTCCTACGTGCTAAGCTTGCTGACAGAAGTCTGATCCAATATCATGGTTTTGTCCAATACGTTTTACCTCCTTGATTTTGGAACTGATACAATTTAGAAAGAAAGCTTTAGGTTCTTGGCATTGACATACGCTTAGACTAGCCCCCTGTTAGCCCCGCTGCTTTGCAGTCTTGCCTGAGTTGCATCCATAGCTCAGCATGATGGAACTCAGCCTCCTCAGAGGAGACTGGAAGTCCAGACAGACGATTAAATGATGTTGGCTCTTCAGAGTTGGTCGTTAATCACTGTTTCTTTTTGGGACTTTTTCAGTAAATGTTTTTTCCTTATCTGGAAAATATTGTGATCCTGAAAATCCAATACATTACTTAACATTGATTTCTAGCTCCTTTATAATATAGCATCCAGTGCGTCTTCAGAGAGGACACTCTCTGCAGGTAAAACATTAATGATATGTCAATCTGGCACAATCCTAGGAGCTGCAGATAAATAAAGTGTTTGGGTTTTCACAATGTCATAAGCTCTTTACTTCCACTGTATCAGACAAAATCTCTGCGTGTGGCTGGATACTGGGGATCAGGGTTTTAAATGTTTCCCTTACAAAGAAAGGCTTATGTCCTTTTTATTAACAAAGTGAATGGCAAATTTGGGTAAGTGGCTTCAGGTGTTTGAATTGTGAACCTGTGACTAGTTCTGTAATTCTAAATGTGAAGTTTCGTAACTCGGCATCTAGCTCCTGACATGTCATCCTGGCTATAGATGTCTCCATTATTTCTGAAGAACTGAGCTGTTGGGGCTGTTTTGAAGTTGCAGAGATCTGAGGTGCTTTTGGCTTTCTTGCTCACAGAAACCATGTGCTTGAAAACCAAAGAGTTCATAGAGCATCTGGGGGAACCAACAGGAAGGAAGCTTGGAGTTTCTAGCTTGAAGTTTTTGTGGTGTTACTTTTCCCAGTCACACTGCAGTTTTGTTCTCTTTCCATGATAGGTTTGAGAATGTTCCTTCCTTATGTACTGAAATAGCTGTTGTTGATGTATACCTTTCATTATTATTATTTTCACTGTTTTGTATTCAATAAATCAAATTAACAGTGCTGTGTTGCTATGGTCACTAATACCTAAGCATTGGAGTTGGGAGACTGAGTGTTGTGTCTATTTTTGTGCGTGACAGAGACTTTCCCTTGTTGCAGCTCTCATTTGGACTGAATTTGTGACAGGAAACCTGACTTTTAATGTCAGCTGTTAGAAATCTGCTAGAAATATTTTTTTTAGCTTCTATGCTTTCAATATCAGAATAGTTATGGATCTTTCTAAATACTGAACGTCATAGATTTATGTAGACAGTCCATTTCTTTTTCAGAAGTCTGTTTTGATTATTAGTGTTTTATTTTGGGATACTGAGATAGTTATTCTGTAACACATTTGATAATTTGAAAGAAATCAATATATTCATTAACCTTAAAATCTAACTTCAGTACGTTTTACCTTATTGCAGTTAATTTGTGTAGTATATTTCCATACAGAACTGAATCATGGAAGAACATTTGCTATACAGTTATGCATAAAGGGGAGAAGGTAGAAATTGAATCCCTAAGGGCAAGGAAAGATACTGAAAGAGGGACATGTGAAGACTTTCTATTGCCTTAGCTTTTTTTCTTGTGCCGTAGCTTTTTTTTTATTGTTTTAGAGTAGGAGGAGAGATTTGACATTTTCTGAGAGGTCTGAGGAAGGATTTCTTTTTCAAAGATCTGATACCAAGTTGTATTGAGACTGGATAGGTCTTTGTGATCTAGTTCTTTTGAATTTCTTGGAAGGTTTGTGAGGTAGATTCAGTGTGTCAGCACTAGTTTTATGCATTTATTTTAAAGTTTGAGCCTACAAAATATTGCATATATGTTTCTTGGTATTAGGCCAATTATTTCCTAAAAGTTTCTGACATATCTGTGGATGACGTTAGACAGCTTTTGATTTTGGCCTGGATTTTTGCCTTCCTTTAGACTGGTAGCATGAGGCTCATTTAGAAACTACTTGCAGGATGGTAAATATTTTCTTAGACTAGCAAAAAAGTCCTTCTTCCAGACATTCTTATCAACTTCAAAACTATATATACTTTGAGCTCGGGTAAGGTATCCTTGCATCCTTATATATAAAAGCACATCTCACTTTTTTAACACTTGGACAGGAAATATGAGTGTTGGAGCTATGGCAGTGAAAGTGATTCATTTTTTTTCTTCTGCCAAATAAAAATATTTCGATTTATCTTTGAGTGATGGTTCAGAGCCCTGTCTATCAATCTGTTTCCAAGCTGGATGCATGTATCAAGGAATACATGGCTGATACGTGTTGTAGACAGCTGGACCATCTATATGGAGCCACTAAGTTCGTTGCTGCTTGGTCGTAGTTCTGTTTCTCCCATTAAAGCATTAACTCACTCTAAAAGTAGTGATGTGGGATGCAGAAATAGAACTTTAAATCCCAATGAATTAGTACAAATGTTATAAAACACAAGTACAGTTTTTATATATATATGTGCCTTTGACACGGGAGGTTTTACTGTTTAAAGAAAAAACAAAAACAAAACAACACACACACACAAAAAAACCCAAAAGAAACAAAACCCAAACCCACCCCCTTCAGTTTAAAAAAAACAGACAAAATGATCCTGAAGGATGGAGAAAATACCCACATTCACACCAACATGAACTCCTGAAAGATAGACATCTAAATTGCAGCAAATAAAAATTGTTTATATTCTGACTGCTGTTCTGTTTTCCTCCATTTCTAGTCTCTGAGGATATAATTGCAGTGAGTAAAGCAAAATGGCTGATGCTAACTGAGCCCCAGTGAATTACACTTACCAACGTTCTTCCTTAGAAGGCAGGTTCAGACACTGCTGCTCTGCAGTGCTATGGGAAAGCAGAGAAAACTTGGTGAAAACTTATTGTGGAATAAAGCATGGAAAACCACCAGAAGTCAGTGATAGATGAATATATAGGAAATAATTAAACTGGTTTTTGAAAAAGTTTTTTAATGGTCCTGAAGAGTTATTCGAGCTTCCTCTGCCTTCATCAGCCCTGTAGCAGATCAATCATGCACTCATTAGCTGTGCAGATGAAGCTGGGAAGTGTCCACCACCGCACATAGGTTTGGGTGAGCAGAGCACTGTACACACCTACGTTAGACACTCCCAGCTGCGGAGCCATTCATAGCATCTTCGGAGCAAACTAAAAATGTGTGTGGGTGAAATAAATATAGACTGTAAACCGAAAGCATTACACGTGTCCTGAGCGCTGTGCCAGGAGCTCTGGGAGGGATGCTGTCCACAGGCCTCCCAGCTCTTGCAAACATTGCTTGTACAGGCACACTCGCAGTGAGAGTGCGCCAAGGAAGATGTGGGCAAACCCTGCTCAGCTCTGGAGGGTTAAATAGGAGACTTCTGTCCAGCAGTAAGAGAACTGTTAGTGTGTAATGGCAGTGGGAGAGAGTGCATCAAGGGAAAGGTTTTAAACTAATTTGAGATTTCATCTGTATAGCTCAGGTATGCTAACATTATTTTTCCTGGATTTATATAGTTAAATGGGATTTCTAAAAAATGATTATTATTATTTTAATTAAAACATTAAACAGCTCTACTGTGGGGAGAAAGTTTTCATAATAGTCTTAGGGTGTTAGATATCCGTTATGAAGACCATAATAATTAAATTTTGCTAATGGGGAAAACTCACATATTGTGAATCCTTAATTTCACTGAATTCTAGAGTAGACCAAGTGAAATAAGGTACCAAAGGTATCGGTCTGAATAGCTTCTCCCAACTCTGCTGAACTTGATCCTACACTGAGCTAGTGTGTAGTATTATAACCTATAGTAGGCTACACAGGGCGGGCAGTGGAAGTGGGCACAGTCCTGCATTCAGTAAGAGTCTGGTTGTGTGGTCACCATGTTATGTTTGCTGTGGAACAGAAGTTTCCTATAGTATGAGGGAGGTGCACTGCTAAATATTTAATTAGCTGAGATCACATGTCACCTAAATGTTCATCAAAGACATGTTCATTTTATGCCTACACACTTAGATGCTAACTTATGAGTGAGCTGGTAGGGGAGCCTAAACTGGTAAATTTGGAACTTTCTCTAGCAGCCTGTTACAAAAATTGAAATGATTGCTTTTAGTCATTTACTGTTTCTGCTTAAGCAGGACCTGACAAGTAGCCTAGCGTGTTCAGTGTCACAGTGATGCCAGAGGCATGTAATGAATTTCTTCACTGCATTAATGTATTTCTAATCATTGTAATGGGTTATGTCAGTAGCAGTGTCTTATTCCCAGAAGTGCTGTTGGCATGGGGCTGGCCTTGAAATGAGTTTGGAAGGCAGGATTTTCCATTCGTTCTAGGTTATTGTAAAAGGAAATAGTTACCAAGAAGGTGCATTTTTTTTTTCTTCTGAAGAAGCAAAAAAATGCCTTTTGAAGTTTGACTATTAACTTACAGGTGTAATGTAGCTGTATTTTAATTGTTTGGTAGAATTGTGCTCAAGTACTTGACAACTCGCTATGTTATTGTGGTGAACTGGGCTCCCGACAGCCCTTTCCTGGATTTGAAATCTTACAGCAAAGGAAAGTTTAGGAAGAAAAATACAAAGTGTATTTTGTAAGCATTATAGAAATCATAGAAAGTGGGATTTCCTTCTTGAAAGGATAGATTGGTAAACAGAACTCTTGTCTAAAACAATAATAAGATGGTACCTGCTCAGAGGCGTAACTGGTGTGATTACCAGTGAATTGTTAGAAGGGATAAGAAAGGAAAACAAACAAAAAAACCCAACCACTGAACTACAGTGCAGGCTGAAAGTGTAAAGTTGATTAAAGTCTTCCCTTTCAGCTGGCAATCATAAATCCTCTTTTTTGTCCTGGTTGTGCATTTTCACTGTAATGGAGCTTGTAGAATTGTATATTCCTAAATCTGTTTTCTTTTAAGAGTACTATGAGAACTATGGGCAAAAAAACTCAGAAGGCTAGTGATTGGGGTGTCTTAAATTTTGGGTGACCAAACATGTATGTATTAAAAGTGGGCAAGTTTCACAGTGTCTTTGCTGAAATCTAGAAATGCTTTGAAGGTGTCCAGTTGGGAACCAGAAGAGTAATTTGAAAATCATGGCTATGACTGCTTTTATTTTGTGATGTGTTCAAGCAGAAACACCTGTCAGGAAGGAGTCAGTCTCAAGTTTAATTTTATTTTGTTGTCTCACAAAAAAGGTTTCTATTTGTTTAATGGGACTTGAGGTTTTTGCCATTCATTTAACAGGATTTCATGGTACGCTCAGGATTTGAGTAAATCAGATTGACAGGAGTCTTCTTTGTATTCATTTTTTAAAAAGCTGCTTTTCCCATTCTAATTTCTACAGTATTTGTGTAACTAAGTGCCTTGTGAAGATATCAATCTTAGTCTTCCAGTTTAATTGTACAGCGTCATTAAAACAGGGCTGTGACAACTTCAGGGATTGATTTAAGAAAATTTTTAATTACATCGAAAATATGTTTAAAGTAGAACAGTTACAGAAGCTGTATCATTCACTATGTAAAAATGTTTTATTCAATCTGTGAAATTAATCGAGCAATCACACAGATTCCAACATGGTTAGTAAATCAGCTCCATAGGATTATGAAATGTTTCCCCGTGACCTATTCAGATTTGTGTTGAAATATTTATTCCTGGTTTGAAACAAGTTTGTTACTGTAGGGCAGACAGAACGTGTTATACAAGTGAAGTCAGCTGTATTTCTCGTATACCCACGGTGTAACATGAATTGATAGCTTTGATACCAGCCTTCCTACTTGATTGATGTATATTTATTTTGGCAAGGGTGTTGCCTGAGATATCGTCCTTCCTCCCCTCCCGTGGTGTCCCCCGTTGGCTTTCGCACCCGGTTCCCTGCTCAGCAAAACCGCAGCTGTACAGCACAGCTGTCGGGCTCCGCGGGGCTGGAGCCGGCACCTGGGAGTAGGAGGCAAGGGATGCTCGAGCTGGCACTTGTGCTGCGAGAAAGGAACATCAAACGATGTCTGTATTTCATCTGAAATCAAGTACTTAGATCTGTGGAAGGATTTTGCATAAGTGCAAACTAAGCATTGCTATTTATCGTTACTGCCTTTTTCATCTTCATGCTATTTTAAAATAATCAGAATAACCTTTGAAGTTAGGGAAGGTACTGTTTTTCCCATTATATAACTGGCTAACATCAAGCACAAAGAAACAAAGTAACCTACCTAAGATCAGGCTGTTCTATATCAGAGCTGGAAATGGAACCCCAGTTTTCTCTTTGCTTTGTATTTCAAGTTCTGGAAAATTTTTCTTTCCATTAGGAAAAAAAAAAAGCAATTACACATATTTAACATATGCACTCGTGTGCCCTCGTACAAGATGCAGTTGTCTGTTTGAAGAACGTCACTCCAGCTGATGCCTTGGAAACAGAAGCTGTGTGTCGGTGGAGACTATTGATCTTGCTGGGGTCCTCCTGAGGTTAAAACCTTTCTCCTCACTGGCCCGTTATCACTGTTTCAGTTGCCATCCCACTGAGTGCTGGCCATGCCTCTGTCTCCTCCTGACGGCTCTGCTGGGCTTGTCAGGTTTCTGCAACATTCTGTCCTTAATTTCTTTCTGCTTAAGGATGTCCCCAAATAGTTGCACCTCATATCTGTGAAGTGTCTTTAAGAAGGAGGTTCTTCCTGCCCAGAAGGCAACTGAATCTCCATCTAAGCAAGGATAGAGATAGAGGAAAATAGCCTTTGTTCAGGCCTCTGAGCTGGGGAGCATAGACGGCTTTCAGCAGGAGCCAGGGAGGTTCGGCTGCTCCACTGACCTCCTCTGCTCACTGGCACCAACACAGAGGGAGAGCAGTGTCTTCAGTGATGGTGCCGTGCTGGATGGGAGCTGGACGAGGAATGGGAGTGAGAGAGAAAGACTGAGAGAGGCTGATGCTAACTGGATGATGGTGCCTAAGGCCTTGAGGAAAAAAATCATAGAATAGAATCATAGAATCATCTAGGTTGGAAAAGACCCTTGGGATCATCGAGTCCAACCATCTACTCTACTCTACAAAGTTCTTCCCTACACCACATCTAAACGACTCTTAAACTCACCCAAGGATGGTGACTCAACCACCTCCCTGGGCAGCCTATTCCAGTGTCTGACCAGAAGGGAAGATGCTGTTCACTGAATTCCTTGGGGACACGGGAGCGAGATAGGAGGGGGATTTTTGGCTGGCCCCAACCTCCCGCTTTCTGCTTCATCACTCAGTTCCTTCTAACAATAGTTTCATCTGGGAAATACCTGATAAGACCAACCAGTACGATGTTAGAGAGTGGGGAAATGTAATGATTATTGTTGTCTTAAAGTTACAAAAGCCTTCTAAAATATTCTTGAAGTCCTAAAAAGAGAATCCGATAAAAGTTAGAGATTATATGGCTATGTAGAAAAGATGACAGGGAAAAACAAGGGAGGATTAATGGGAAAACAGGACATGTACTTTCGTGTTAGACTTTGTCCTTCTAAACCATGATAGGAAGAGCTGGAGCAGATGCATACCTTTTGGAATGCCACGGGTGTTGTTTGAATTGGCATTAGCCAGACAAACATAGTCTTTAGTAACCATGAATGTTTCTAAAACGTCAGACGGGTTTAACTCACAGCTCTGTAGCACATGCCTTCAAATTTAAAATTAGAAAACCTTTTACACACTAGAATGTACGCTATACTGAGTTGTACTGAAAGTATAGAAAAATGTTCTTGAATTAAAAAAGTAGGAAGAGCTAAGTTTTAGTACTAAAATATTTGCTACACTTGAGGATTATACTTGAAAATTACAGTATTAAGCTGATTTAGGACATGAAAGCTGAAGTACCAGCACATAAGCCAGAAGTATAATGAAAGGTTTTGTCAGAACTCGTTCTCGTCCTATCTGTTTGTATTGATCTTGGGTTTTTACTTGAACAGGTTAGTCGCCTAAAATTGTGCTATAATTCAGATCTCATTGCATGTTTAAGGGAATTATTTTGGAATAAACACCCCATACAATCATGTCTGTTAAATCAGTTACTTTTTCATTGCCTGTTGCTAAGGTTGACAGGAAAAAAATACTCCTGAATGTGGGTCAGAGACGTGCAACTTTATTGACAGGGCATCGGCTTCGCTGCCGGCACGGCAGCAGAGGAGCGGGCAGGGCAGAGCTGGCGGCGGGCAGGCAGGAGCAGCCATGGCTGGCTCGGCCGGCCGTAAACAGAGACACCCGGCGCTCCTCCGGGGTGCACCCAGCAAGCGCTTGCTTGGGCAGGCCTGGCCGCCCCACGCTGCTTGGGCTTGGCTCAGCATTCCCACTGAGGAAGCTGCTGGCAAGGGGGGGAACGTGGGTTTGCAGGAGCCAGGGGAGCACGACCGACTGGTAGACAGCATTCCTGGGCTTTGGAGCTCTCGAAGGTACGAAAAATGCAGGCACGCAGGGTCAGAGCTGCCTTTCCTAAAAGATTTGGGGGTTTGGGGGAGTTTGGTTTGTTTGCTTGCCCATATAAAAATAGGCATTTTAGTGTTTTGATGTCATTTTTTGGGCTCTATTTTTAGTGCCTGAGAACACTACAAACATGAAATATTTAACTCTCGAGCTTGTTGGATTTAAAGTAACTTAAAATAGCTTTAAAGAGGCTTTCCAAAGTACTCATTTTTTTCCGTTGCAGCACATGCATTTTGTGATCCAGTGTTTTTACAGAGGCTGGAAGAGCGCCATTGTATTAAAGCTGGGGTTACCATTTCATTTGATAAGGAGGAAGACCCGTTGGTCCAAGATCAATATAAGGGGATAATGTAGGGTTTTTTCAGCCTTTCTATTAAAAAACATTTTTCTATTTTATTTCAATATAGAAGATGTCCCCAGTATGTGGTTAATTGCCCGAATTTGCTTTCCATTGAGCCTGAAGGCAAGGTTGAGGTATACTCAAATGCAGTTTGCCTATAGAAGTAAGGTATTTCTTTTATCTCTGTAGCAACCATGTATTTATCGGTATACAGGGAACTTCATAAAGAAAATCTAAATTTCGATTTGTTTTTGAATTGCTATGCATTTTACATGCATCATGACTATAAGAGTCTATTCAGTAGTGTTAGAAATTACAGTGAAGATGCCTGAACTCTCAGAAGAAAAGACAGAAAGAGAAGTTCTGTTGGGTTTTTATCAGCTCTGGAATTACTTCTGTACAAACGTGACAAGCTGCTAATTCACCTCTCTGTATGTAGTCATCAAAGAGTGAACCATTAGGGATTGCATAACCTACTTCTCTGCCAAAGAAATTACCACACATGCTTAATTTTTAGGTTTCATGTATCAGTGCAGCCTTCAGTTTTCAAAACAAACAAAAAAGGCAAATCTAATACCCACCCTGGCTCCGGATCAGGTGTTTGGTGGCAGCTGGTACCACAGAAGAGGAGAGAGGTGCCAGAAGGGATTCCACCCCTTGGACCACCTGGCCACAGGAGCAGCGAGGGACCCCTCTTTGAGACAAAGCCCAGAAAGCTCAAATCCAAACTGTGTTTTCTGACAGCACATTTTTAACGAGAGATCTGCCCACTGAAACTCTCCATCACGAATGACTGACTTGTGGCTGTAGCAGGATTCCTCTGGAGCATGCTATGGAAAATAAATTTTACAGCCCAAGTTGTATGATGTTTGAGACATTCTCTGAGGAGGCAGACGGGACCTGCGATGCATTGTTGCCAGGTCGTGATGTTACTGCAAGTCTTGTGAGAGTCTGGTGCTTTCTTATAGCCCAGGCTCCATACAGAGATGCAATTATGTGGAAAATGAATTAAAATTTTAACTCTCCTGATGTGAAGAAAAACATGAAAAGATGCATCATAAAGGACACTTCATGACAATAAGTATATAAGATTTTATATAGAAAGTTAAATCAATCAAATATGATGATGCTAAGTGCAACATGGAAACATATTGATGACTATTTATATCTTTTCTTCAAATAATGGATTGATTGGAACAAAGTGCAAATTTTCATCTCCATCTAAGGCAATAGACTAGAAACCAAGGATTTGCTCTTAAGTCCAGGAAAACATCCTTTTTCAGTTATGAAAGAAAATTGCCTTAGGGTTACTGGTTGGCAGGATTATATTGTTAAAGAATGTTGCACGATGTCCCACAAAAAATATAGTTCCTGTTGTGCTTTTCGACTGTGTCAGCACCGAGTGCTCGGTCCTCTTCCATAGAAGTTTTCTTTCCAACTTCATTGTGTATCCAGGTGCCTCCAAAAATTCTGTGTGAAATCGCGTTCCTTACCTTAACTTTGGTTTAAGTATTGAAGTCGATAAGTATCAGATACTTACATTTTATGCTATCTTACTATACAATTTGGACGTGGATTTTGATTTTATTAATAATTTGTCAAGCACTTACAGAAGGATGCAGCCTCACTTGAAATGTATGGGCTCATAAATCGGAATTAAGATGATAGTTCTTTTTGAAACATGCACAAGGTGAATGGCAAAAGTTGTTTAGGAGATGCTAATTTTTTTTCCTTTCGTCATTCTCAGCTGTGCAAAGGTTTAATGGAAAACTGACTCCTGCTGGAGTTCATTGTAAAGGTCTGTAGAATATAACTAAGGTTTTCTGACCTTGTAGTTCCAGCTTAACTAAAAATGTGGGCTTAAATGCATTTAGTTAAATTGCTGTAGAAGGCTGTGTGATTGGGATTCTTGTTTGCATATATGAAAATCTAACCTACGTCCATGGTATCTAAAAGGATACTAACATATTCCTGCGTTACAAGTTCTCTACTTTTTTTTTTCTTTCACATTTTCTTCCCTGCACTGAATGAATTTAAGATTTACTTAAAATAGTTGGAATGGTTTTGGTATAATGTTTGTGTTGGAGGCTTTCTTGTCATTTGCTCTAGTGTGATGAAGACTGAACTCTCTTGCTGCGGGACAGTGGATCAGGAATGAGGTAGTGGTCAGTTGGTTGGAAAGAAATGTTGATTACTCTCCAGAAAAGAGGAGAAAAAAGACCCGATGAGATGTTTTGGTTTGATTGGAATGCGCTGCTAGAACACAGTAAGGGATGAGGGCTTACTTTACGCTTTGTGGAAGATTCCTAGGACATGTTTGATTTAGGCTATGTGTAGACTGAACAGATAAACAGACTGTGATTGAGATCTGTAGGCCGTTGGAAAAGATTGCTAATTGTGTGTTTTTTCAAAAGACTACGATCTTATCACTATCATGAAAGTTGTACAGGGCCACTCTGAAAAGAAATGCAACTTTAAAAGCAAGTAGAATTAATTATAGTTGAAAAGTCTCTTTTCCAATCTGCAGAGCATATTTGCAGTCATCTGCAGCTGAAGGCCATATTGCCCCCACACTTCAGCCTTCCATCTCACACCGCGTTGGTGACTGAACCGTGAGGTTTCCCTCATGCTTCTGATCTCATCCTCAGTATCATTAAGATTCCTTAATGGAAAAGCAACTTCTGCAACAGATTGGCAATGAACATATTGAATCTATCACATCAAAGAAATAGTTGTAGGATGGCGTGAAGACTCTGCTTCTTTTTAAGGCGATCTATACGGGTAGATCTTTGAGTCCCTGTGTAATTTTGCTGACTTTGATCAGGGTCCATACAGCTGTAGTTGTTTTGAAGAATCAGATGTTACTGTTGTGCAGGGAAGCTTAAAGGATGGTGTTTTCCTTATTTGTTGGAGGTTAACAATACTACTTACTTGGTGATATGGCAATTTAAGTAAATATTAATATTTTGGTACTTAACAGCTGTAAGACCACTTGGCTTCTAGTATATTGATATCGGAAATTCTGTGGCAACATAGGTAATTATTTTTAAAACTGATTTTCATTATCTAGAATAATTGTATGTTTCTCTAAAATGTTTTTATACAATACTTGCCTAAACTTAAATACACACATATATTTTCTAGCATTATTTACTACTGTGTGACAGATACACAGCTGTGAGTCATTTACATGAAGTGTAGGCAGATTTCTAGAAGTGCAATGAAAAGCTTTAATAGCAATATAGAGATCTGGTGGATATTTATGTGCAAATGTACTTTATTATATGATCCCCCCCATATGAATATATAGCATTGAAACAACATTTCAAAGCCTAATGTTTCATATTCAAACATCTAAAATTTAGAAGGAAACAACATCATTGCTTGCACAGTTTTAAGGCCATTTCCTTGTGTGTGTTTGTGTTCTGATACAGCCTTTAATTATACAATCAAATTTTTCCCCATGGGATTCCTGGTTTTTCAACATGGGTAACACTCCCTGCCTATTCTCACGGCTGTCTTAAAATGTCTCATCATAGCAGGGAGCTCTGTGGTGTCCCAGGGAGCTCTTTGGCCATCGTGGTGTAGGACCTTTGGTACAGTGGTAGCGAGGAGTTTTCAGAACAGCTTTCAGCTGCTCTAAGGAGGAGACTGTCCTCCTCATTTCCCATTCCATTCACTTCATACCTTGTGATTTTGGTAATAACATCAGGGGCAACAATCTGCTGAACGGTGAAGTAGATGTGAAACCTCTGCATGGGTTCCTCACAGTTTGTCAATCAGGCTGGAATATTTTACCTTCACAGCACAGACTTGGTGCTTGAACTGACACAGTAACATTGGTAGTGGTGGGTGAGTTGATGCTTTATCTGGAGTGGCCGCAGAGGGAAGATGTATTGGGGTGGGGGGAACTAAGGGGACAACTGTCTGCAGGTTTCACAGTATTTGCTGGTGGGAGAGGAAAATACAGGAATTGCACATCCTCTTTCTGGCTCCCAGGGAAGGGTTCTGTATGTTTACAGACTCTTTTGCTGTTGGCTGTTGTTATCTGGTTTTGTCTTAGTTTTCTCTGATTTCTCAAAATGTTCTTTGATATAGGATAAATGCTAATTTTTAAGTGTAGAAACAGGAAGCATGCAAAAGAGGCTTTCATTTTTGAATGTTAAATTGCAGAGAAATAAAAGAAGAAACTTTCTCAAGCATAGGCACAGATTGGAATGCTTTTGCATTAATTAATGTTGCAAGCTTATGTTTATAGTGGAGAAGTTAATTTGAAGGAAAAACATTATTCCTCCTGATGCCATTAGCACCGTCAGCATTCTTCATTCTGTATCATTCCTGGGGAAGGTTAGGAGGGCAGCAATAGACAACCTCCACGTGCGGCAATATGGGAGCTTAATTTTAAAAAATCAATTTACCAAAGATATTTCATACGTGTTTGGAAAGTATTATGGCAGTGATGCCTGAAAAAGGAGAGAGAAATCCCTAATGTGGTAGAAGTGCCTGCTGGGAGCATCTGAAGTGCAGGGCTGGGTTCAGCCAGATGACTCACTTCTAAGCGGGTACAAGAAGTGATCCCCTTCACAGTTTGCTCTGAAATACATTCTCAATTATTTGTGTGTACCTTTGACAAAATCCTCTCCGTACACAGGAGCTGTTGTACTCGGGTTTTTGGAATGCAAAAACAAGCTCTTTATTGATGGTGAGGTCAGGACGCTTCTGGGAATGGTGGCTTGTTGGTTACCAGCTGCTCCCCAGCCAGAAGGAGGTCATGTCTGTTTTAATGAGTCATGCTTTGTTTCTTTTTCTTATTTAAAAAAAAAGAAAGAAAAAAGAAAGAAAAAAAGAAAAAAGACTGTTACACTGCTTACTGTGTTATTTTTTTGTGATGGGATTGGTGGACTTCAGAAAAAATGTTGACTAGTATCAGAATTACTGGCAGAAACATTCAATACAGAAGTGTGTACGTGCTGGGTGCCTTCTCATTGGCATCTTCTTTGCATTGCTGCTTTGAGAGTCGGTAGCCCTGTGAGCGGTGCTCTCCCTTTCACATCCAAGGGGGAGAAGAAGTTGGCTCTTAAGGTGTTGTGGGCCTTACAACAGTTTCTGTTGGTTTTAATTTTTTGTTTTGGATCAAGGGGCCTAAGTGGAAGTTGGAAATGAAAACCTCACGTATAAATAGCAGTGAAACAAGCAACTATGCTAACCTCTGCTTGCAGTTACAGTAACGTAAACTTGAGGAAGCTTTGCTGGTATCTTCTGCATACAAGTGTGGGTAGAATTTGTCTCAGCAGTCAACTCCTTAATAATTGAATTTTCTAGAGTCTGCAGCTAGCCCTGCTCAGCATATGCTATTGGGTTTTTTTACACCATACATTGGCTTCTGAATAATACTGAGATACCAGTGTTCCCAGTCTGAAATTTGAAGCCGATGTTAGGCAGTTTGGTTTTCGTTCATTTTGTATTTGTCACTAAAGAAATGCCCAAATACTGGCCATGATCCCAAAACCTCAAATGAGATTGTTTAATAGTAGTTATGCATGTTTCAAGTCAGTTTGCACTGTGACATGATATAAAAATACTGAGGCTGGAGGGCAGGTGTCTTGTCATTGTAAATAAACTTTAAAAGCAGAGAGTGCTGATTTGGGGATGGTGTTGTTAACAGTTTCAGCCCAACAAAGTCTTACTTCAGAAAATTTTGTCTGTGCTCCATGATGCATCTGGAGCTACTGATAGGAAGTGTAATATCAAATAAAATTTTCTATTGAATTTCCTAATCTTAAAGAGTTGTGGCTGTTTCAGACAAGACTGTAAGTTCATGGAAGAAAACATGAAAATAAATTTGTAAATGAGTGTATTTTACATTCTTATTTAAGAAGTGACGCACACTGATGTGCCTTTTGGTGAGTTAGTTAAAATGCATCTCCAAATAATACCAAGAGAAATATGGCTTGTGTGCGTATGTATGCCTATATATAAAATATGTGTTATTTTACTTAGAAGTAGATAAAAGAGGAAATGCACATGCCTTGAGAGATCCTATCTGGTTTTGGCTTTGCTAGCATTTCTCTCATCTAGGCATTTAAAGGAGAGTCAGTAGCTGGTGTAAAAGGCTAAAGATGAAATATATCCAAAGAAAGAGATGGATTGAAAAAAATTAATTAGTTAAGCGTCTTTCTAAGTTTTAGAAGGTTTTAAAACTGTGTCAATAGGTGACATATCCTTCTTGTTCTGTTTAAGAAAGATTGATAATCTGACAACATCAAAAGTGACTAATCATACAAAGCAGATAGAGGGCAGATAGAAATAATACTTTTTGTGGGGTTTTAAGGGTCATCCGGGCTTTTTGGCATTGGGTTTGTTTTGTGCTTTTGTTTTTAATGTAGATTTACATGTAAAAGATTGTAAAATTGTCCTTGCTGGGAAGTAACTCGCCATCATATTGCAGTGTTTTACCCACTCATACTGTTTTGAGCTGCACATTACATTGAGATATTCAGTTACCTGTATTTATTCTTAAATTTATAAATGTTATTCAACAACCTGACACTGGTAAGTCACACTGCAGGACTGCCTTGGCTGTTGGAATGCTGACAACATTATTTTAGAATGTTTATACGAAATAAAAATTGCTTCAAGATAAGCCATATAAGATTTGTTAAGAAACAATTTTATTTAAAAAAATAAATTAAAACCTTCTTTCCTGTTGAAGGCCAAGGAAGTTCTTTGAGGAAAAAGCCCCCAGAGGTGATCAAGGAATAAGAAAGCAATGATCCTTTTTCTCTGCCTGTTTTCCTACTTCTGATCAGCACAAAATGGTGTTATTTGGAGATTTTCTAGTAGCTCTCCATCCTGCATAATGCCACCATTCACAAGCTTCTAAGGGGAGAAATAGCAAGTGTGCCAATGCAGCCAGAACTGCTAAATAGCCTTGTTGCTCAGGATGCCCTGGGCAGTGCTAGAAGTGGAGGAACAGCAAAATCCTGTTCCAGGGCAGAGGAGAGCCCTCATGATGGAGGCATGTCGTTAGCCCTTTGTTTGTAGGAAGGACTAAAGCAGAGCAATCAGGCATTAGATAGCCTTTGACAAACAGTGGTGGAAATGATTACTGTGTATTTAGCAATGGGAAGCTTGTAAATGGCCCCCTGGTTGTGGGCCCAAAGAAAATACAGCTGAGATTATAACAAAAAACTCACCCCCTCAAAACAAGGTGCTGTCTTGAACTGATGCAAAAAACCACCACATTTAGTATATATTTTAAAAGACAGGCCAATAAAATGTAAAATCCATTTACAAAAATACAAAAGTCAAAATTACGATTTCCCTGCCAGCAATTACTCAGCTTCTTACACTTGTGTAATATTTCACATAGCTTTGTATGATGTCAGAGTTTCCTTTATGATATTGTGTTTTTTAACATATATGTATGTATATGTTTTGAATTTGTAATTTAAATGAGAATTGTAACACGTATCTTTTAATTTCCTCACAATGGAAGTAACAACTCTTATTCCACAGTACAGTGCTCTGTGGCAATAACTTGTTTTCTTAGTGAAACTTATTTTACCAAAACCAGTAGTGATGGTATTTCTTTTGATTTTGAACAAATGTAATTTTGATGGTGTCGTGGTTATCACTAGCTCCCCCTTATTTAAAGGGTTTATCAGATATGAGCTGCATGTTATTTTTGGTGGGTGATTTTTCACGTACTTCTATCACAGTTGAAACGCTCTCTCGTGTTTTGTTTTACCAGCTTTTTATTATTTCCTCTTGCCATTATGATTATGTGAAAATGGAAGCTGTTGTCTTTCATATTTGCTTTCTCTTCTTATCTGGTTCTCTTGTGTCTGTCTGCACTGGGAATTGGAATAAGTGAATCATGTTTAATTTCTTTTAAGTGCAGTTCAAGCCAAGTGAATTTGTCAGTTTATTCAGCTAGTGTGGACTGGGATAAATTGTATTCCAGTCTCACCTAAAAATTTACCCAATGTTTAAGCCTTGTGTGCATTTTATATTTTGTGGTTTTAGTATAGTTAGGCCTCATTATGGTCTTTTAAAGAGTACTTTTAGCAATATTTAAGACAAGTTTAAACATAGTTCCCAAACTTGGTTTTGAAGCCAAAGTAAATGAGGTCTTGTAGTGCCACATTCCAGTGATTCTGACATCAGAGGAGTATCTGCAGTAATAAATTCTATATTAAAGTGGCTGAACTTTTATATGCCTGCAAGAAGCAAGACTGGGGTCTTACATGGAGAAGCATTAAGCTAACTATTCACAATGCTAACAAGTTTTTTCATGAAAACTTTTTCCACCTCTGGAGGGGAAAAAAAAAAAAGAAAAAGCAAGATACAGTTTGACAAAAATCAAGTGTTATTTTTAAAAAGGCTAAAGTTAAAAATAACTAGTGAAACTAGTTATTTAATTTTGTTTAGTGTTTTATTATTTCAGGTTTCTTGATACTTTCCTGCAGTCTGTGGAGATGTCTCTGTCTTTTTGTGAATTCAGGAGTAAGAATTACACTAAAAATTATCTGAGCGCTGACACGAAACAAATCAGAACCCCAAAGTATTTTGAAATATTTGCACAAATGGACTTGTATCTAATGTATGTTGTAGATATTTGAATATGGAACACTCATCATTCACCACATTTGCAGCATTATTAGCAAACTCTTTTGAGATTCTCATTCTGGGAAAAATAATTTAAAAAACCCTTGTAACGGTTACAGAGCTGTTTCATACCAGGAAACTGGATTAAGGCACAGATAGCAGAGCAGGACTGCATCAACACGGCCTTGCATGGTCGGGCTGAACTTTGCCAGCTAGAAAGAGGATTCACTTTTTGCTGTTGGTGCCCCTCTCTCTGGTGGCAAAGGAGGACTGGGAAAAGCTGCTGATGAATGTGCACTCAGCTGCGTTTGAGCTGATCAGCTCTTTTGCTATCCCTAGATTTTAAGAGGAAAAAGAGTTTAGAGTTTATGTCTTACAATCCAGAGTACAATTTTTTCCTCAGTGTTGTAATAACAATTACATGTTTTATAGTGCTGATTCTTACAAATTTACAATTCAAGAGTCTTCATCTTGTTTTCAGATTCTTCTCATTCTTTTCATCGAGATGAGACTATAGTTATTGCCCTTGCATCTGTGTCTGTACTGGCTGTTTTGATTGCTGCTCTGTTCTTTGGATACAGGATGCTTGCAGGTAGGGTTTGACAGTCCTATTTTTAAAAAAATTGTTCTTTTGACTATTTCTCAAAGTTATACTTATGTCTTCTGTTCTCCCCAGTCCCTACTGTGTGTTTGTACATAATGCTTCCAATTCTCCTCTCTGACACTTTATGGTGATACTCCTTTCATAACAGTTCAGAGAGATTTATGATTTCTCCAAGCTGGCATTTGGGACCCATTTTTCTTCAACAAATCCTCTGCTCAAAACAGCTTAAATGAGGTTGTGAACATACTTTATGTTATTGGCAGTGACATTCAATTATAGTTGTGTAGCGGATAGCCTTAAGTTTGTACCTATCAGCACCTTCACTGCTGATTTTACTGACTTGGAAAAGATTTTACAGGATACCTTTTTATTTGTTATGTCCTTGCCTACAATATGAATTTCTGTCCAGTCCCAGGTAAGTTGTATTTTCACTTGTAGCATGTCAAAAAAAAGGAAACGGTCTAATTCCCCCCGCAACACCTTCCACAGGGGACCGTAAACAAGGTTTGCACAGTATGAACATGATGGAGGCAGCAGCATCAGAGCCCTCATTGGATCTGGATAATCTGAAATTGTTGGAGGTAAATGTTCAACTCTGTTTCTTAATCTTCGTTTTTACTCAATGTAACACTTGTGGTCATATCACCTCCCAGGTATAGTTACACAAATAAATGTATCAGTGTTTCTGTAAAGTTTTCTTCCAAATCATAGTCTAAAGAAGAAAAAAAAAAAGGGAAAGGTTACAGGAGTTACATTTTGCCTGGTTTTGTTAGTAGTATTGTTGATATTAGCTGGAACATGTTCTACCTTGAGAAGAAAATACTAAGCACTGGGAGGTAACGGGGGCAATTGGAATGTGCTCTATTTCAGCATTGTATCAAATGATCCATTTTTTTGCTTGGCACTGATCGCTTCAAGTGCAGTATCCTACCGTAGTCATTTGAAATGCTTTAGTAGCACTATTGTAATATAGAGTTTACTGCAGATAGTACAGTATATTGTGGTAGTGGTGCATTTATGTATAGTCATTCTGCACAGTGGTATGCTCTCCATTTCCATGGCAACTAGAGGCCAACCAGAACTTTCTACTCAGCTTGGTATTAGATTTATCATCAGAAAAATGCAAAATGTTACGCTTGCAATTGGTATGCTTGATATAACTTACGGAATTTGTAAAAGCTTTTAGCCAGAAATATATCAGTAGAATGACTGAGAGAGATTCAGAGAGTGGTACTATTCTTCTCTTTGCCCAAGATGAATCACACCCAGAGATTTAGGCTGCAGACATGTAGTCCCCACTGCACGGTGGTCTGGGCAAATGGTGACAGCAGACTAACCAGTAAAGAAGCTTGGGTGCCTTCTGCAAAGAAAAAAGTACCTGAGGCAGAGTTTACAAGAGTATAAGGATGTGTATTGTAGAAGTGTGCAAAGCCCCAGATGAAATTACTCGTACTGATATGCAGTCTTGGAAAAAGCATTGACTTTGTTGGTAGAGGGATCTGCAATGGGCTCTTCTGTCCTCTCTCTTAAATCCTAAGGATCTGACTCCTTGCCCTCAGTCACAAGGTGTTGCAGAACAAATTATCTTAACCTGTGCTTGCCTTTTCACATCTCTGCATTCTGGGTTTGTACCTTGAAGTGACTTGGTGCCGCTTGGCAATCTATTGACATGGAAGGACTAAGAAATGGAAAGTCTGTCTGTTAAATGATACTTTATTGTTGAAAACTTTCCTGTTAAACAATTTTATCATAAGCATTACTTTTGTAATCCTTTGTTTTTTTCCCTTCCTCCTCCTTTTTTAAGTATTGAAGAAGTAAAAAAATACTGGTCCATGTAAGTCTCACAGTTTCATGTCTAGCTCTTCCTGAAAATTCTTTGGATGAAATAGATGCTTAAATTCCTATGTAGATAGAATTTTTTGTGCTTTAGAAATTAGGACTTTTCCTGAAGGTGATCCTATGTTTTGGTTTAGACTAGAGATTGCATCTTTCTTCAGTTGCCATGGAGATGGGAAAGGCCATTCTGTGAAGACTGTCTAACATAGTGGGGGCTAGAATAAAGATTCACAGGTAGTAAGGAATTAATTATTCCTTTCTGTTGAAACCGGTTTACCTCTCTTGGTATCTGTTTTGCACTACAAATGCATATATTGTTACTACTAACCTGAACGGTACAGCTTATACAGCTATCCTAAACCTAAAATGTTTAGCTTAATGTCTGTGATCTCTGGAGTCAATTAAAATTGATCACGGAAAAGCTATAAGAGTCTAGTAGGCAAAAGTTTGATAAGAGAATTAGCAGCCCAAAACACATGGATGTTATTGATTCCATATATAAAATGGCTGAAAAGATTATTTATGATTTACTTACCAGGTATTCAGACTATAGATCAATTTAGTAAGGTCTAAGTTGGCCTATGCTGAGGTTTCCAGCTCCAAAATAACTTTTATGACAGCATTCTAATTCTAGTTTTCAACACAAAATATTCACTATATTCACTATTTTTTATAGTGTCAGTATAAAAGTTAGCATTAAGTCTTTGTAGATTGACAACTTGGATTTTGTCTTCATTTATAATTTAGTGAACTAATTTTTTTTTTTTTTTTTTTTTTTTGCAGTTGATTGGCCGGGGACGGTATGGAGCAGTGTATAAAGGCTCCCTAGATGAACGTCCAGTTGCTGTGAAAGTATTTTCTTTTGCTAATCGTCAGAACTTTGTCAATGAGAGGAACATTTACAGGATTCCACTGATGGAACATGACAACATTGCCCGCTTCATTGTGGGGGATGAGAGATTCACTGCGGATGGCCGTATGGAATATTTATTGGTGATGGAATATTACCCCAATGTAAGTGCTTTAAAGAAATCAATTGGATTGGTCTAGATTCCCAAGAATAGCCACATAAAAAGGATGTACTTTAGTATTTGTCAGTGTTTTTCATTGCTGTTTCTTGCACACTAATGTAAAAATAATCTATATAAATTACAATTTTAATGAACCCTAGCATGGGTTACTGTAATACCCTTTAAGATTTCCCAGTTAGTGCTACTAAATGTAGTCTTACAAATTCTTGCCTGTAGTATTTGCTCTTGGTTATGGTGCAGGGTTTTTTTGTCAACTGTGCAATATTCAAGGACAGGATTTGAAGAGTCGTTTTTACTTAAATAATTGAATAAATTTAAAACTTCTTAGTTTTAAGACATTATATCTCTATCACAGTAGTTACGACCTCAGTAGCTGTAAATGGTGGGGTTTCTTACAATGAAACATAGTAGGTCCAATGTTGTTGTCAAACCGGTTTGTGGTCCTGTAAATCATGTTGGCTTTTTATACTGTTACCTTCTTTAAAGCTTTCTGTGGCTTTAAAGAAGCTAAAAATTTAAGCTTTTAAAAAAGCTAAATATGTGGCCATATCTATTTTGCTGTACCATATATTGATGATGTACAACAAGTCTTAAGAAGGCAGCCTTACTTTGCAGAACCATGTCTTCAAATCTCCTTAGCTACCTGAATGCTTGCATCCCTCAAATTCATTAATTTGAATTCCTGATGGTGTGTTTGAGTGTGTACACATGTATAGAAACAAAAATGTTTTAAAAATACACAACATAAACGTGAATCACTTTCATGAAAAATTATAAAATGTAATGTAGGTGGGGGTTATATATATGAAAATGCAAATAAATTACATTTCACAATTTATCTTGAGAGGGGGTTTGCTTGTGTATGGGAAAGGACTTTACCTGTTCAGTTAAATAATTTTTTTAATGAGCTTTTTGGTCTCAAGTAAGTGAACTCATATTGTATTTCCTCCAGTCTGTAAAGGTGATGGCTGAGGCCTGATTTGTTACGGGGACAGTAGGACAAAAGCTGCTTATTCAAGTAGCAAAAGGAAACAGAGCAATAATAAACAGCAGTAATGTTGGGCTGTCTTAGGGTATTTTAGTCTCTACATATATGCATGTGTTGAAAGTTAAAATGCATATGTGTATATAAATATCTAAATATATAAATTGCAAATTTAAGGCAACATAGCACTTCACAAATATGTAAAGAGTATTTTAACTGAAACTTTTAAGTGAGAGCACACTTGATCATGTCAGCTTATAAGAGAAGGTCATCTAAGAAGAGATTGCAAAGACTAGAAACGACCATAGAAGAAGCTCAGTTGTGCCTCTTCCAGATGGACAGTGGCAAATCACGTCAGCTCTGGCCTGCTTGGGCAGAGTAGGCTTATTTTCAACTAATTGAGTTAAGTGAAATTAAGTGAGTATTCTGCTCCTGGGAGGGTATAGCATAACTGTCTTAACAGGTGATCTGGTTTTGCTGTTTTCTTGAATGAAAGGACTTTCAGTTGAAATGTAATTTGATTGAAAATTGTGTTCTTGTTGCTTATATAAACAGGATCTGTTAACAATCTGATTAAATGCACAGATGAGGCTTATGACATCATATTATCAGATTCTTTCTCAATATGGTGTTAAGAACAGCAAGATTAGTCTAAAATCAATCCACTGGTGGTTTGGAAGTCATTGGAAAAAGTGCACAGCAGGTGTAATTAATGCACAGTGTGATCCTTAATTTGGTGAGCAGATGTTCTGCTGTGTGTGGAGCCAACAGCAGAGAAGGAACCCTGCTGTGGCAGCCCTACTAAAGAGAACTGCAGCGTTCAAACTGGAGCCATAAATCTTATTTCAATAAGGAGTAATCCATACAAGATGTGCAGGTGAAATACTCCCCGTCCAAAACATCATTCTCCTCTAAATGCTTTCCTTCTTGGAAATAGGAACACACAAACCAGAACGTGGTTCTTGGTGTTGCCTCAGTGAAAGCAAGACAGATAGGTTTGGCTCGAATTGTGTTATTATCCAAACATGCCTTCAGACCAAAGAAAGTAGGTGAGCAAGTAATAAAAGGAAAGATACATGTGCTTACAATCAACGTGCTGTTCTGATGGGACTCTGAGGTGTGACAGGTGAATAAGCAGTAAGTTGCAAGGGATGATGTAGTAGGAAATACATAACAGAATTGTCCCCCCAGTAGTCAGACACTCCTGTCTTTTTAGAACAATAGAAAAATTCTTGTAAAACACATAGTAGAATCTTGTGATTGTTAAAAGAAAAACATCAATTTTATCAAAAGTCATGATCAGAATAAATGTCCCCAATTTAACATGTAACTCATGACTGACAAGAATAATCTGAATTACAGGTATATAGATCTCTCCAAATTTTGACTAAAAATGTTCCTGGTTATCATTTGTATTGTACTTGATTACAAACATCAAAACACAGCCCTCTGCCATCTTGAAAAAATACCTGGTGGGTAGCAAGCTTTGCAGCAGAAAGATCTTGAAGTTCATTTGAGATCTTTATACAGTGAGTGTTTCCAAATCACACCGTGACAACAGTCCTGTGGCCTCTGTTGGAATGGGCTGGAATCTCAACCCACAAAGCTAAGAAGAGCCGTTACTGCACCCAAGTTTCCAGCAGTTGGAGGCTAATAAGAGTATTTGTATTTCTTTAAAAAGCCTTAAACAAAAAAAAAGTTAAATTCTTTAACTCATTTCTAGGCGTATTCTCAGCTGTTTTTTTTTAATTACCTAAATCTATTTGAAGTTCACGTGACAGCATTTTAAACAATGGAAAAAAATGCTCTTGTGAACCTGTATGAGTGACATTTGGCCTAGGTTTACACTGAAGAAGGTTATCTGTTTATGGATTCCTTGGTCTGTACAGGCTAAGTCTGAAAAGCTGCAAGACTTGTAATTCTATGAAGAAGTGTCAGGAACTTGGTTTTAGTTTTAGCATTGAATTACAAAAAAAAAAAAAAGCTTAAAGGTTCAGGCTTTCTAAATTATCGTATCTACGTGCCTCCATCTGAACTGTGCATGCATTACATCCCTGAATATCAACTCCAAATGGACTCAAATGGCACATACCAGATTTTTTTTTAACTAAATGTTACATAACTAATTTTGCAATAAAGTGTTTTTAGTTGCAGCTGATAAGATGTTACACGTTGGTGCATCTTTAAGATTACAGATTTAAACAGGCAAAACTGGGGTAGTTTGTAGTCATAAATAAACATTATATTGTAATATGTATGCAGAGACAGCTGGATAACTTGTTCTTCATGCATGGGGATTTAGTTTTTTTAAACTGAGTTTATTGTCATTGGGGACTATGTGCATGAAAACTGCTCAAAGGTGTCATAGTTTGCAGGATCTGGCTCTTGTTTCAGATAGCAGTCTCAGTTTCTAGAATATCTGAGTATCATCATTGACACCCTTCTGGTTGTCTTGGAGATTCCACCACAAATCACTAAAAAATCCCCCATATTTCACATTTAACTTCTCTTTCAAGAAAAAAGGAACATGACATTATTTTTTCCTGTTTTTCAGTGCGTGTGGACTTGCTCCTATTCTGTATTGCCTTTGGGTTTGTTTGGTTTTTGTTTTGTTTTTTTTTAACATGTCAATAGATTGTAACAGGGGAGATGCCATTGAGAGATGTTGAGTATTCTTCTGTAAGTGCTAATGGTTTAAAGGTGACTATTTACTAACCCTGGCTATTATGTCTGCAGTTACCTTTTTTCCGTTGTTTAACAAGATGTTTTCAAAGAATAAATTAAGTGTGTGGTATGCTTTTGTTTTGTAATTAATATTATTATTCCTAAAGGCAGTCCCTGTTATTCTGTGATAAATTTTCTGTTCCACTTCTTTAGATAAACCAAACGGCAGCACTAGAAATTAATGAAACTTTGGCCCAATCTTGTGTTTTAGAACATCTGGGTGAACACAGAAGCAGCTGGAGGATTACACCTTTCAGGACCAATGGATAAAACTGACTCTCCTAAAGATTCTGAGTTATTGAACTGGGAAATGGTTTTATGGTATTTACGGTTTTGTGTCTTGGTTTTTTTTAGGGTTCTTTGTGCAAATATTTGAGTCTCCACACAAGTGACTGGGTGAGCTCCTGTCGTTTGGCACACTCTATAACTAGGGGCTTGGCATACCTGCACACGGAGCTACCTCGAGGAGGTAAGGCCAGGAAGGGATGCCAGGATGTTCAAGATACTCTTATTTCTATCAGGTAGTAGATTCCTGCCTTTCTTTTTTCTCTGCGACTGTACGGTAAGTAGGAAATGATGAATACAAACAGAGATTACTCAGAACTTCTGATATATTCTTTCCTTCTGAACAATCCCATGTTGTGGGCTGCGTCTGTGATGCTTGTATGAAAACATGGAGCAGGGGCCGGCAGAGCCCCAGAGAAAGGCAAGAGGAGGCGGCAGAGCTGTGCAGTGCTGCTGTATCATGGCAACAGAGTACTGAAGACCTGAAGCACTGGATGTCTGTCTAGCAGAGAGCAAACAGATGGGGTGCTCTGTTTGTTTTTGCAGCTCAGACACAAATCACCAAAGCAATTTTTAGTTTGTGTGTGAGCTGTATACACAAAGAGAAATAATTAAATCTTCTAACTCCACTGTAGTTTTATTTATCATATCTCTGAATTCTTGTCTAAGGTTGTGGACCTACTCTTTGCTGTGTCAAATGATACTGCTGGACTTACAGTATTTTATTAGAGCACCAGATATGACAACATATTGATTTATATCTTTATATCTCTGTTTGCATGCTTCAGCCAGCATTTGAGCAGCTGAAGTATCGTGATTATAAAGCAGATATTCTGAGATCTGTGATGTATCAGGCTTCAGAGTATGGCCTGGCACTGAAGCATTAGCTTTTTGGTAGTAAATAAAAGGGTGGTAACATTAATTCTGTGTTAAGGTGCTAATGTTTGGATTAAAATTCCAAACTATATATCTCAAATGTTAAGCACCAATGCTAGCAAAGAATGACAACTGAAGATGCTGTTAAAAACGCAAGGCTGAAAATACCTAAGTCAGTATTTCTGTGTGCCATTGAAACTGCAGCTATCATCATAACTTCATCATTTTGGAATGTGCAGACAGGTGTGTCCATTAGCAGCCAGAAAATGTGTAAACCTTCCATCATAAAGAAGAGACAGCCATAGGCTGGTCTACGAATACTAGGATGGATCTCATGGAGTAGAATAAATTTCACAGTAAAACTGGTTCTATAGTGCTGGCTGCTTTACTAACAAAAGAAATTGCCTATAAACCAGGAACAACTGAGATAATTCTTTGCAAAAGATCGGATCCCTTGCAAGATGAACGTGTTCAGACTCTCTGGAATAATATTGTCTGCATATCTTCTGAATAGGTTCCAATCCCTATCATTATGTAAATGGTTGGTGCTGTATTTGACACAGGAGGTGTATATGAGAGAGAGCATTTGGAGTGGCTGTCAGGGCTGTGGCAGGAGGTCTGTGCTTAAGTACATGATGTCTCCCCTGCCAAACTCACGCTGAAATATCCCTTGGAAAGAAGCTTATTGGCAAACGCTAAAACTGTATATAGCAGTAGCCTAATATATTGTGTAGATACAGTGAAACTCTGAATGCCAGTCAGTTTTCTATAGATAGCATACTGTGGAGCTTAATATAACGAAGCAAAAATGTTAGCTTTCTAAAAGATAAGTTGATTTTCTGTTTATAATAACTGAGTAGACATAATGAGGTTCTCTTATTTTACCAAACAGTAAAACTGCTCAAATAATAACAAGCACTTCCATATGTCCAAATAGACCATTACAAACCTGCAATATCCCATCGTGACTTGAACAGCCGCAATGTACTGGTAAAGAACGATGGAACATGTGTAATTAGTGATTTTGGACTCTCCATGAAGTTAACTGGAAACAGACTGGTACGCCCAGGTGAGGAAGATAATGCAGCCATTAGTGAGGTAAGTACAAATGAAGATAAACCAGTGTATAAAGGAAGACAAATTAGTACGGAAGTAACACTGAGAAATAGTTGTTTTTCTTGGGTGAATGTTACAAGGTGGTACAATTCCTGAAAGGGGGAATTGCTGCAATACGGGTGAGAAGTGGCTGAAACCTTGATAGGAAGAAACAGGTTTTAGTCTCAAAACACTTGAAAACAAACCTAGCATTTTGAAAGGTGATAGGTTGGCAGCCCTGGAGACTGAAGTTTTCTGTGTGAGATATGCGAAGATGCAAGGTCCATGTTGGTTGTGATGATGTGATACAGGCCGCCACAGTCTTGTACTGCAAGTATTAACTGAAGACCAAACATTCTTTGGTGGGTTTTGGTTTTAATTTTTCCGAAATGGTGACATAACGCATTCTACACCTCACAACCATTTCTCTGTGTGTCATCTGCAATTTTCTGGACTTTAAATGTATACATCTGGGAGAGTAAGTTCGTGTAGAAAGACATGGACCAGATAAGAGGGGTTGCTTGAAAAAGTACCTTATGGCAAAAGATGAAAGAATGAGGGATGTTTAAGGAAGTAAAGACAGGGACAGGTCTTCAAATATGTAAACAGCTGCTACAAAGAGAAAGGAATAAATTGTTTACATTCATTACGGGTAGGACAAGAGGTAATGGAATTATGTTGTAGGAGGGAAAATTTAGGTTAGTTATGAAAAAACCTTTCTAATCTCTAGAAGGCAGCGAACATCTAGAATGGACTGCTGAGGAAGGCTATATAGAATTTGCATCATTTTATGAATTTAAGGAACAGATTGGGAAAACATCTGCTAGGAGTGGGTTAGAATGGATTCTGGGCAGAAAGAAGAAAGTGATTTCTTAAGCTTTCCTTTTTATGATGCTGTGATTCAGAGAGTGGGGGTTTTGTTGTTGTTTTCTTTTTGTATAAGCATAGATACACTGTTACCTGAATATAGGCTTCTGAAATACAGTGAGACCATTTTAAACAAAGAATGAAAGTCCCTAATGGCTTGGTATATTTGTTATCTTTTTGCTGTTACAGAAAACCTTTACATTTCATTCAAAGAATGTGTTTTGCAGGGCTAATAACCTTCCCTTAGAAAGCAAGTGCTACATTAGTGATACCTAGTGTACAGATCCTCTTTTTAGATCTCGCCTTACTGAACAAAGAACAGGGAAACCAGTTTAAAATGCGAGGGTATAGAATAGGACAAAATACTGTCCTACAAGTACTGATGAATGATTGCTCTGATCTAATATTTCCTAGTGGAAATGTATAGATATCTTCTAAGGCTGTTAATAACCTTTGACCATGGAAGATGTAGGGGAGAGCCTTGCAGACAGTCCAGGAACAGGGAACGAGTTCCTTGTTCAGCTGCATCCTCTTCCATTATGACAAGTACCTTGGTGTTTAACAGAGTGATTTCAGGAAAAAAAAACAACAAACAAAGCAAAAACATTTCTGCTGTACGTATTGCATATGAGAGCATTGAGTAAGGGACAAAATTATTTTGTTTTGGTGCATACAAAAAAAGTCACAGAGTAGGGGGAAGGGGTTTATTATGGCTAGGCTCCTGATAAGAAGCTGAGGACATTGATTAGAAGAGAACTGCATTTTCCTTAACTAGAAAATATCAAACAAAGTACGTATTAAAAGAAATGAATAATAAATTGAATTTTGAAATTGCTTCCTGATTTGAAGCTTTGATTTTATGTTTTTCCAGGTCGGTACGATCCGCTATATGGCCCCAGAAGTGCTTGAAGGAGCAGTGAACTTGAGGGACTGTGAATCTGCTTTGAAACAAGTAGATATGTATGCACTAGGCCTTATCTACTGGGAGATATTTATGAGATGTACAGACCTCTTCCCAGGTAACTGAAAGAACTGGAAAAGCTGTAAGTAGTAGAAAGTGGTACCAGTGCCCAAAGCTACCCCCTAGCCATAGCTTTTTAAAGTAAAGAAGGGAAATAATTTTCTCAATTGTTTTTGCCATTAAGTCGGTGCCATCTAGCGTTCGAGATGATTGTTGTCAATACACTGTGTTTAATATGTCGGTACAGTGTGAAGCATGGTTCATGCTGAAAGACTTAAAATTACCTGTTTAAGCAGTTTTCAGGCCTCATGGTAAGTGAAATTTGAGCATTATTATTGTCTAGAGGTTACAAACAGTGAGAGTTGGGCTGATGGCAAAGGCAGTAGTTTCAGTTCTTAGAACAGATGGAAGTGCCTGAAATGTCTTTCGGACTTTCTTCTTGAAAGAATGGATGGGAAAGTGCTGTGATTTAATGTAGCCTTTAGTCAGTCATACTTTTATTTATGCTAGTGACACTGAAAATTCAGGGAAATCCTCCATACCTGTAAGATAAAACAAGAGGAAGTAGACACTTAAAATTTAAAACTTGAGATTGTGTCACAACCACCATCTTCTTCCCAAGATACAGCACATGGAGTTAATCTGACATGCAGCATTCTGTCTGTAGCCGAACAGCTGCACTTTATGTGCAGAGACTTGTAATCTCGCTGGGCTTCCTCCCAAATGAAGTACATGAATATATTCAGAAGTTTCACAGAAATTAGGTGTCATCCTCAGGCTGTAAGACATTCTGAATGTGCCACTCAACCAGCAAAGTTTGAAGATGCTATCCCTTGAGAGGTTACTGAACAACACTTAAGTCATTTGCAGTTAATTCAGCTTTTATATGTGAAATCAGACTTTGGGGGGAAGTGGAAAACATCTCGATAGACAGCAACTTTGATACTACCTTTCATCACCTGAAAGCCCTTGCTCTGCCTTTTAATCTGTGATGTTTTTCTTTCTTTTGCTAACAGGGGAATCTGTGCCAGAGTACCAGATGGCTTTCCAGACAGAAGTCGGAAACCATCCCACTTTTGAAGATATGCAAGTCTTGGTGTCTAGAGAGAAGCAAAGACCGAAATTCCCAGAAGCGTGGAAGGAGAACAGCCTGGTGAGATAGAATATTTTCAAAGAAACAATCATGTAACGAGCTTTAGGGTGTACTCACTTCTTAAAAGCAATTTTTGAATACATCCTTTTTACTATTATTTTTTTTGTTAGTACTTAAGGATTGGGAGCTGCTTCTGTCTGGACTCCTTAATTATTGAATTCATTTTTTGAAAAGCCATTGACGTGAAAGCTAGATTTCTTTTAATGAAAAATACTATGATTATTATCGGATCCTGAAGTGTGATACACAGAAGGTAACTTGTTATATTAATTGCTAGACAGTATCTGTAGTATTATGCATGAAGTACCCATATGTTCTCTGTATGCTGGATGGAAACATAAAGGCACTTTCTGCCTTTTGACATCATATAAACTGATAACACCTTAAAATAGTTGGCAAAAATGTGAATATACTCTTCTATAAACACTGTAATAAACTTTTTCTGAAGTTGTATAGTCCTCAGAATTTGTGGAGGCTACAGCTTCCAGCAATCATTTCATTATAACTACATTAGAAATTTTATATGGCTTCATTTGATCTACAATTTTTGTTTTCAAGACTATAAACATAGTAATGTTTGTTGTTTTGAATTAGTATAGCTATGGCTTCGAGCCTTGCTTGCTGCTGCAGGCCAACAAGTTAGAGCAAGTCAGCTGAACTCTGGTAAGAGTCTCTGTGTTTGCTTTCATCTGCAGCAAAGGTGAGGTAATGCGAATCCCCCTAGCTTAGGGGGGGTTGTTTGTCTTTTATTCCAAGCAAAGTGAAATGCAAACAGTTACTGGGGTCCACCTGATACGTGGTAACTTGTTTAAGCTAAAATAGCTTCATTGCAACTACGAAATTGATACAGAATGATCCGATGATTAGGGTTGGAAGGGACCTTAAAGATCATCCAGTTCAACCCCCCCCTGCCATGGGCAGGGACACCTCCACCAGACCAGGTTGCTCAAAGCCCCATCCAGCCTGGTCTTGAACACCTCCAGGGATGGGGCATCCACAACTTCCCTGGGCAACCTGTTCCAGTGTCTCACCACCCTCACAGTAAAGAATTTCTTCCTGATATCTAGTCTAAATCTCCCCTCCTTCAGTTTAAAACTGTTACCCCTCATCCTATTACTACATTCCCTGATAAAGAGTCCCTCCCTGTCTCTCCTGTAGGCCCCCTTTGGGTACTGGAAGGCTGCTGTAAGGTCTCCCTGGGGCCTTCTCCAGGCGGAACAAGCCCAACTCAGCCTGTCTTCACAGGAGAGGTGCTCCAGCCCTCTGATCATCTTCATGGCCCTCCTCTTGACTCGCTCCAACACATCCATGTCATGTCGTTCTTGTGTTCAGCACCCCAGAGCTGGACCCAGTACTCCAGGTGGGGTCTCACCAGAGCAGAGTAGAGGGGCAAAATCATGTCCCTCAACCTGCTGGCTATGCTTCTTTTGATGCAGCCCAGGATGTGGTTGGCTTTCTGGGCTGTGAGCGCATGTTGCCAGCTCATGCTGAGCTTCTCATCAACCCACACCCCCACGTCCTTCTCTTCAGGGCTGCTCTCAATCCATTCTCTGCTCAGCCTGGATTTGTGCTTGGGATTGCCCTGACCCACATGCAGGACTCTGCACTTGGCTTGGTTGAACTTCATGAGGTTCACACGAGTCCACCTCTCAAGCCTGTCCAGGTCCCTCTGGATGGCACCCCTTCCCTCCAGCGTGTCGACCGCTCCACACGGCTTGGTGTCGTTGGCAAACTTGCTGAGGGTGCACTCAATATTTGACTCTTATTTAAAAAGATAATTCTAGTTATTCCCGTATTGAAATTATGCCCTTCAATCTTCAGAGACTTTGTGAGTTGATAAGTATGTAGCTACTGTGCAGGTAATGGGCAGCCTAAGGCCTCATCTATGCTGGTACTTGTAAATATGTATGAAACCATTTTCAGAGAGGAGCATAGCCTCCAGTATTAACACTGTTGTAAAACGTGTTGTAACTGAGTTAAGAGCTTCGTAGAGAGGTTCTTTTATTACACAGTTTTGGCCAGCCAGTCAGGGAAGGGGGAGAGAAAAAAGAAAAAATCCACACCCAAATTATATAGGAAATCAAGCAGCAACTGTTTTAACTATAGCCACGTTGGCAAATGCAGTGTTGGAAGAACCAAGCTTGACAGCTGTTTTTGAAGACAGTTATAACTAAACAGTTCAAGAAGGTTTGTTTTGTTTTCCAGACTATAATTTTAAATATTATGTTCTAACAAGCTGATAGACTCCAGCATTATTAGACACTGAGCTAGCAATGATCCCCATATTTAAACTGCCTAAAACATTCTATGTGTTGTTGCTAATTTTTTTTCAAAAATTCAAAATAATAATAATAATGATGGTAAGTGCAACTGTAAGGATGGACCTACACCATTGCTTTAAGAGAAAAGAATAATAAATAAATAATCTGTTAATTCTCTCAAATCTATCAAACAACTGACTCCATCCTATGCCAGTCTAGGATAACAACTGAGTGAGCCCTCTAGGGGAGATACTGTAGAAAACTAAGCTCCAGATAACCTCGCCCTGGACCCAGGTCCTGACCTCCTGTATGTAAGGCATGGGATAAAAGACTTTTGTCAGTTATTTAAAGCTACACCGACATGTTGGGTTGTAACACTTTCATACAGATTCATCTATTAGATAAATGTATTTGCCCTTTTCATTTGAGAAATACAAATAAAAAGCAGTGTTTTATTTTTTAGATCACATAATTAAGGCACTCGGAAGATATGGATTTGCTTCTTGAACATATGTATTATGATACAGACCTTGACTAGCAGTATTGTTTTTCACAGTATAAATCAACAACCTGAGCAGATGATGTGCATAAAATAATTCAAGGGCTATAAACTGAGTTGAGATGTTAGCACCATTTTTGTGTCATTCGCCAAAGCCAAAGCAGGGCCCAAGCTTGACTGCAAAGGTCAGGACTGAAGGATATTAATAGAACAATGCAGATTTCCCGTCACTTCTATCTTTTTTTATGAGTGCTAGAACTTCTAAATAGTGCATTTTAGTATATATCTCTTTGAACCTAAAATTAATAGAAAAAACATTACTGTGGTAAATGTGAAGCTCTAGATCTTCAGTTTTGTTAACTGTACAGTCATCACTGTGCTCCTTTTGTGATCCTTAAAACATCAAAAGGAAAGGTTCTCCTGAAAGAGAGACAATATTAAATCAAACACTGGTTAAATTTATTCTAGTGAAGCCTGTAGGGGAGAGTCTTACAGAGGGGCAAGACAGGAGATTAGGGTGTCCACTGACTTAGATGCATCTAAATTGTGGATAAATCAAGTCCTAACAGCCAAATCAAGGCTTTTTATTCTGGGAGAGAAAACAGATCCAGTACGCTATCCTGTCATTGTCCCTCAGAAGTGCTTTTAGACTTATGTCCCTCAGCTAGGGGGGGGTGTAGTTGTTTAGCTCCTCTTCCATCTACTGTGGGAAAGGAGAATAAAGGTTTGCTTGTGTGGGAGCTCATCCCCACCTGTGCAGCCATAGCTGCATCACTAAGCAGCAGTGACTTGCCAGATGCAAGTGATGCCAGGAGCCCGCTCTGTGGGTGAGGAGCTCTTGGCTAGCACACAGAGCTCATCCTGGCTTTCACTGGCAAAAGCAAACAAGGCAGTTCTGGCACAGAGGCAGTCAGCAGGACCCACTGAAGGCCTTAGTGTCCAGCTGGGATGATGCAGTCATTGGTGCTGGAGCGGTTAAAGCTGGGCTGTAGATGTGAAATGTTCTGGCAAACCATATCCTATCCATGGGCCACAGGTTGGCAGCAGGGGCCAATAGATGTCTGCCTGGTTTTGGTTCTCTGAATGCAGTGGAAACAGAAGTGTTCAGTGCTCGTAATTTCAGTTGTCTCCTCTCCAGATCTCTGACCATATGGCAGCACGTTTTGGAGGTCTTGAGCTGTAATTCTTACTGCACCATTCACCCCACAGTGTGATCGCTGAAAAGTGTTTCTGCTTCTGTTTCTCCATCTGTAAAACAAGGGCAGCGATAATCTCCTCCCATAGCGCAGACAAATTCACTGATGTTTATGAGGCATTTGGATGTTACAGTATTGAACAAAGGAGGAAAAGCGTGACGAAATGAGCAAGGCTGTGTTATTTTGCATACAGTGCAGGGAAGCAAGGCAGGGGCCATTAACTGAATTGGGGGGTAACAATGACAGCATTTCCAGAATATCATCAATCGTTAGTACGCAGCTTTCGCAAGGCAGGGAGAGTGAGCTGAGCATGCAGACATCAGAAGGGGGCTGGCTGAAGATTGTATGGACAATGGTGAATGTAGCTTTTCCTAAATAATTGTCTTCCTAGTTGGTGTGTGGTGAGGGGTGATAATATTAGTCCTGCATATTGCTGTTTTTAAGGTAAACTAGCTTTGAATGAAATTGTGTATCTTCCATTTCTCTTTCTCACCAGCTTGTGACTATTTTCATGCATAAAGAATGCTGTCTTAAAACAGCAAATTAGAAGCACAATACAAAGGGAAAATAATTAAAGATAAAGAGGGTTTGTTTGTTTGTCTCCTGGCAGGCTGTGAGGTCACTTAAAGAAACAATTGAAGACTGTTGGGATCAAGATGCTGAAGCTCGACTAACAGCGCAGTGTGCTGAGGAGAGGATGGCAGAACTCATGATGATTTGGGAGAGAAATAAATCAGTCAGTCCAACAGTCAACCCTATGTCAACTGCCATGCAAAATGAGCGGTAAGAAGAGAAAACATTTGGTTTTAGTCAGCAACGAACGTCCAATGCAGTGCTCAGCTCCATCCAGGAAGGAAGCTAGAGCACGCTGCTGGCTTAACGTTTCTGCACCCGTGAACTGGGTGTGTGTTACATGAGCTAATCTACATATGGGTACTGTATGACATGACTCTGATTGATTGTGTTCCTAAGATCTCCTATGTGTTCCTGGAATTCAGGCAACTTTTATGTAAACAACTGTACTTCTCACGGAGGAACCTTTTAAACTGAACTTAGGCAAACTGTCCAAACAGGCTTGCAAAGATACGATGTGATGATGAATTGTCTTTAAGACCTCCTGCTAAATGATGCTTAAAACTATTTAAAATGTTATTCTAAAAACTGTGAATTTGCAAGCAATATGAGTTCAGGAAATCACAAATTCTCAAACCTGTAGCTTTTCAGTTAAAGAACTGCTGGGCCGTCATTCAAGTCATTGTTATTCTGACCCCAGTGAGAGAGATGCTGCGCGTTCTCTGCTTATATATTGATCCAGAGGGACTGAGAATTTGCAGAACTGACATTAGTGCTTAATGGCACACACTAGAGATCTGGATTTGAGAGATGAGTAATCTTGCTGCATGTGGCAGTGTTTATTGTAGTAAAAAAAAAATAGGTTCAAATTGTAGAATACCTATATTGTTAAAATAATAGATTTTTCATGGTTTAGGACCTTGTGACTTTTTCCGGCATCACTTTCTCCATCTTGTGTGCTGAGTTCTTGTTGCCCTCCTTCAGCATCACTTCTCTGCAACTAGAGCAGTACCTTAGCAGTGAAATGGACAAACAGCTTATTTGACAAATAGAAGAAAATTCCTGTTATCCAACTTAATTGTATGAGTAACATCCATGACAAAATTGCTGTCCTAGTAAAAGCAATTTTCTGCTACCCAGGATTTTTCAAGGAAGTTACTGAAGGATCTCAGTTTGTACTGTATCTGTCCTTAGTTTATGCATGAAAAGAAATAAAAAGATATTCAGCTCTTTTAAATGAGATGTTTTATAATGTCAGGTGTTTTTTTACATATATGATCTTAATATAACTTATTTTTTCTTAAAGGAATCTGTCGCATCATAGGCGTGTATCAAAGATAAGGCCATACCCAGATTACTCTTCCTCTTCCTACATTGAAGATTCGATCCATCACACTGACAGCATAGTGAAGAACATTTCTTCTGAACATTCAATGTCCACTACACCATTGACTTCAGGGGAAAAGAATAGAAACTCCATTAACTATGAGCGGCAACAAGCACAAGCTCGCATCCCTAGTCCTGAGACAAGTGTCACCAGTTTGTCCACCAATACTACCACCACCAATACAACTGGCCTCACTCCTAGCACTGGCATGACCACCATATCTGAGATGCCTTATTCGGATGAAACAAACTTACATACTACAAATGTCATGCAGCCGGGTGGACCCACCCCTGTTTGTCTGCAGCTAACAGAGGAGGACTTAGAGACAAATAAATTGGATCCAAAAGAAGTGGATAAGAACCTGAAGGAAAGCTCTGATGAGAATCTGATGGAACACTCACTTAAGCAGTTTAGCGGGCCAGATCCACTCAGCAGCACTAGTTCCAGCTTGCTTTATCCGCTGATAAAACTTGCAGTAGAGGTGACAGGACAACAGGACTTCACACAAGCTGGCAATGGTCAAGCATGTTTGATTCCGGATGTCCCATCTGCTCAGGTCTATCCTCTACCCAAGCAACAGAACCTTCCGAAGAGGCCTACTAGCCTACCCCTAAACACCAAAAATTCAACAAAGGAGCCACGGTTAAAATTTGGTGGCAAACACAAATCAAACTTGAAGCAAGTGGAAACAGGCGTTGCGAAGATGAACACTATCAATGCTGCAGAACCTCATGTCGTGACAGTTACCATGAACGGAGTGGCTGGGAGAAGCCACAGCATAAACTCTCATGCTGGCACAACCCAATATGCCAATGGGACAGTGCCATCTGGCCAGACAACCAGTTCAGTAGCACAGAGGGCCCAGGAAATGCTTCAGAACCAGTTCAGTGGAGAGGATAGTCGACTGAATATTAATTCAAGCCCTGATGAGCACGAACCGTTGTTGAGGCGGGAGCAGCAGGTTGGCCATGATGAAGGTGTTCTGGACCGCCTAGTAGACAGGAGAGAGCGACCACTGGATAATGGCCGAACAAACGCCAATAACAACAACAGTAATCCATGTCCAGTGCAAGACACAGCTACAGTCAGTATCCAGAATGTAGCAAGAAATCCTGGGCAGACCCAGACTAGAAGAGCACAAAGGCCTAATTCGCTGGATCTATCAGCCACAAATAGTTTGGACAGCAGTAGTATGCAGTGTAAGTGCCTGCAGGAATTGAACAGTTTCCCTGACACTTTTTTACTTAATACTACTATATCTGCTTGAATAGAAAATACTTCAGTGTCTCCTGTCCCTCCTCAAAGCATACTTACTAAGTCCCATATAAATTTAATTTCTGTCAGCACAATTTCAGTCTTCTCAATTAAGTCCTGTCTCCATCAGCTCCAGCACGTTAGGTCACTATCTTCCTTCCACATACATGGAATAAATCTGTCCCTTTATAACCTATCTACTCTGACTCTAGGAAGGGAGTAATTTCTAACTTTCATTATTCCTTGCAAGACACCTACCTTGGCAGCTGCAAAGCATGTTGAAAAAGCTTCCTATTTCTTCCGTCGGGGGTACATTATACCTTCTTTTCCTTACTCTTCCTCATTCTTTTAAAGGTAGCTGGCTCTAAGATACATTGATTAATTTATTATAATAGCTACTTATACACTTCATTAATTTTAAAGCGACTGATTTTACTATATTGGCCCAGCCTAGATGGTTGGTCAAGCATTCTTGACTTTGCTATCTGAGCTCCAACAATTATAGCAATCCTTCATCAGTTTACCATGTATGTATTAAAAATTAATCAGAGTAGTTAGAGAAGGAATGTATTTTAATAGACTCCTTCAGAGTAACTGCCTTAAGAGTTTAATGGCCAAAGATTTAAGAGGTTACGATGGGGCTCTTCTTTATAGAGTAAGAATGTAGTCATGTAGTTAAATTAAGTACATCCTCAGAGTTTGTCTTTGGGCCTGTTGGAAAGGCTTCCTGTGTGCATTTTTAAGAGAATGCATTTCCAGAATGCACTGTAGTCTTTGAAAGGTGCTTGCAAACCTCTGACTATGTTTAGACAGATGCTGTGACACTGCTGAATTAATCTGGGGTGCCAAGCATGTTTGTGTTTAGAAACAAACCAGAACAGATCTTTCAAGAAATGCAGTTGAATATTCAGCAGTGGAATGTTTAAGCCTTCCTTTTAAGTAGGAAGCCTTAATTTTTGTCCTAACATGTTGACTTGAGTTGAAAACTTATTGAGGTAAAGAAAAAAGATTATTGCAGTAACTTTGTCATGCTGCTGCCACACAGTTGCTTTTGTGTGATAAGATCTTGTTCTTCTGTTCTGTTTTGCATGAGTAACAACCCTGGACTCTCCAGTCTAATCTTATCTTCCTTGTAATACTGTTTTCTCCTCTGCTTTTGTTTTTGTTTGGTTTTTTTTGTTTGTTTTTTTGTTTGTCTTCAGTAGGTGACTCTTCACAGGATGGCAAGTCGGGCTCAGGAGAAAAGATCAAGAAACGTGTGAAAACTCCCTACTCGCTGAAGCGGTGGCGTCCTTCAACGTGGGTCATCTCCACCGAGCCGCTGCACTGTGAGGTCAACAATAATGGCAGTGACCGGGCAGTTCACTCCAAATCCAGCACTGCTGTTTACCTTGCGGAAGGAGGCACTGCCACCACAATGGTATCTAAGGACGCAGGAGTGAACTGCCTGTGAAATACTTTAAAAGCCGACAAATGACCTTTTTTTTGCATTATTTGAAACAAACGTGCAGAAGACATTTTAAAAAAAACTGCTTTTTCCTCCTGTCAGCAACCCCTACCAAGGACTCGCTTTAAATAGATTTCAGCTATGCAGAAAATTTTTAGCTTATGCTTCCATATTTTTTTATTTTGTTTTATTTTTTGAACGTTTTTGCACTTTTATTTAGTATCGCTAAAGTTAAGTCTGTCTGTTTTGACCACAGAATATATATATGTGTATCAAAAATGTGGTCTCAAAATATTTTTTAAAAAAAAGGAACAAAAAAAAGTATTGCTGATAATCAGTTTGGACCAGTTTCTTAAGGTCACTAAGATCATAAGCAGACTATAAGACAGGTTTGACTGCAGTGGTGTCTTGTAACCATGTTTTGATTTCTGTGCACAAGCTAGTCTGTATATTTCTATGTTACAAAGTGTATCCTCTTTTGAACCTCCTATTTTTCTTGTGTCATGTTGAAATGTGCAATAGTCTATAGTTCACAGTATGCTTTATTGAAAAGTGTGTTTCTAAAACTGCCACATGTTCCCCTTTTTGTATTTGTTAATTTTTCCCTGACAGTTGAGCAGTCAGCCGGTCACGACAGTGAACTTTGCACACTGTAGCCAGCTTGAAGCAGCTGCCTATATCACATTGTGCGCTGAGGTGACAATGCATGAAAGGGCTTTAAAAAAGAAGCTAAGAAAAAAAGAATATCTGAGCTCAGTACCTTTCCTTTGATCCTTCCAAATCAAAATGTGTTTCCTTTATAGTAGTAGGTGCCAGCCTGTGAAGTTCTGAATAACAAAACGTTGAACAAATGTAAGGGAACAGTCAGGCATTTTTTCCATTTTCTTTTGTGTGCATTTTCACCCCCTGTATTTATTTAAAGCCTTACTTAGATCATTAATAATGTACATTGAAAAATACATTTTATTCAGAAATCTAACTGTCATCCTTAAATACTCTAGTGAAGATAGGTTGCAAACATATTTTGTTTACACAGAGGAAAAATCATGAATCTTATTTGGCACAGAACAGTTTTGTGATGAGTCACGAATCTTTCCTGATTTACCTCCTTACTGACAGTCTGGGGTAGAATCAGCCTGATTGATTACTTATACGGGTGGGTGCATCCTAATTGACTGTTGTTGCTGAGTCCTCCCTTCAGAGTTTCCAGACCCTCTCATTCATCTTGTTAAAATTCATTGCATGCTTTTAAAATTCATGGTTATGAGTGTTTGTGGGGGAGCATTGAGGATTTTTTCCCTCTGCTTAGACCCTTCAGTTTGTATGCACATTGATTTTAGATGTCAGTGAACATTAATGTAGTATCTGTTGAGATAAAATTTTTCACCAACTCAAGTAGACCATACCTTTTTTTAGAATGATTGTTTTTACTGTCTACTGAAAAAATAATTTGCTTATTCTCCTCAGCACCTCCTTCCACCTGAGACATATTCTTTCTGATTGAAAACACTTCAGTAAAAACTACTTTAATTTTAAAAAGATATAATGCACGTCAGTCTTTGGTAGTGAGTAAAGTTTTATCACTGTATCTGAAAACTGGTGTGATGTTCAAAGAAAGAAAATATATTCAGTCAGCCTGCCAAACTCCTATGGCAGGATACTGGCAGCAAACAATTGCCTCCCCCAGCCTGTCTCCTTTCAGCTGACTGAAACAGATGCTCTATGCTTTCAAGCTCGTTTGTTTCCTTGCCGTTACATTATTTTTTCCCCCTGAGGTAAACTTTGCCAACCCTGTTCTTCTCTATATCTGATGATACAACTAGCATAATATATGCCTCGCTGTTTCCCAAACTCCCTTGTTTATGATTTTGTCTTGTAATGCTTCTTAATGTTTCTTAGATTCTCCAAGAGATAACTCTATAAATCCAGACTCTGATTAAGTGTAGTTGTAGAAATACAAGCCATGAGACATGTTTTGGGCTCCCTATGTTCTTTAAGCACCAGTTCAAGTAATACCTTTCGTCTCTGAGGCATAACTCTGTTAACCGCCTGTACAAATACACAGTTATATCTCCCCTCTTCAAAAATACAGCCTTTCTCTGGTTTTACTTTTAATTCACTCTCTGGCTTTCCATCTGCTGCAATCTCGCATCCCAGATGTTGAAAACCTGCCAGTTGCTCAGCTGGGTTTCAAGACCTGAATCAGAATTTTTGGCATTCTGTTCATAATGCTGGCTGCGGTTTTCTCTCGGCCTTCTTTGAGTCTCCATTTGAAGTACGGTATGTTGTTCTGTGATGATCACTGTATCATGCATATTGAAGATTCTTCACTTCTTTCCCAATGACTTTTTGCTTTGCCTTAAATGTATCATCCGTCAGCATTTCAAAATGTGGGCTGAAAAGCGTATTTAGGACACTTTTATCTAACTTGAAACACTCTGGGGAGAGAATAGTTATTTGCTCTGGCTACTGCTTCTTTCTGCTAAGAGATTTGCACATGTCTTCTAGCCTTTATTTTCAGGCCAATCTTTTCTAAGAAATCCAACTTTCTCATGCTCAATGCAATCAAAATCATTTTAATACCAGATAAAACTGTTCTTCTCAAGTTTTCCTCAAATATTCTTAAAGCAAGCGTAATACTTTCTTTTCCTTTATCTATTTCTGTCACTTACTGGAAGGCCTTTGGGAAGAATTATAATTAGTAGAAAGTATTGGCTTTGTAATCTACCATGGATAAAAATAATTTGTAACATGATAGAAAGATGTACTTTATCACAAAATACCCTATATATTAATTAGAGGAAAAGCTATTTATTTTTAAAGGTCAGTCAAAACAATCTCTTAAGTAGGTACCAAAATACTGTAATTCTGCACAGCTAGATGAGCAGTTTTCATTTTAATGCTTACTTTAGTAATGCCCTTTTTTTTGCTCACAGCACATAATCCAGTCTCCACAGAATGCTTTCTCTGTAAATTAAATTATATTGAATTGTATCTCATACCATGGGGAATCATCCTTAACCAAACAAAATACATGTAAGAGAGAGAATTCTACAGATCAGACACGTGGATAGTTGAGAAATGTGCTATAATGAGGGGAGACAAATGTAGTTTATTTCTTTGTGTGTGTGTGTTTTTTTTTTTTAAAGAAAAAAGAATACTTATGAAAATTGATAATTTTCTATCAATTCCTCATGTATATTGCAGACAAGATAAATATAGCAAAATGAAATAGAATGATAGTGTAAATACTTATGAATTGTGCCACTGTCAAATAGGCAGCAGTAGAATATTTGCTATGGTAATTTATAATGTATAATTCAAGTAAAATGTTAGAACAAACATTTGTGATGTTTGTGTATATAAGCCAAAATCGAAAATCTTATTGGTTTTAGAAAATGACGTACTAGTAGAAGCCAGAAGAGTTGCTTAGGTTAATGCATTGTCTCTCTTTCTGTTTCCTGTAATAGAGATACTCACCAACGTAACATGGTTTTTAGAATGTGAATTCTAACCATTTGAACAGACATGCCTCATAGTCAGATTTATTTTCTTCTAAAATTGATATTTACAAGTCAGATTATCTGCAACACTTCCCCTGAATTTGCTTATAATGCTCTATAGCTTCATGTGGTAAACAATTAGTATTAGAAATTCCTTTCTTGAAACTCCAAGATGCACTTCAATTACACAGCTAAAGGTAAAGGAATTCCTAATTTAAAAGAAAAACAATTTATATTGTCATCATTAGAATATTCTCAGAAACAACATCTCTGTTTGTGTTTTGCTTTTTTACTGCTGTTCCTTTGTATCTTGTTTCCACTTAGAAAATTACCGAATTTTCAAAGGCAACACAGTTTCATTTTTTTTCAGTGCACTGGGGACAGACCCAATACAAGATGGATGCTGGCAGGTTTCAGGAAACAAATAAGAAAAAACACCCACCTCAGATATATGTTTAGAAAGTCATATTTTCCCACCTGCCAGCTTTCTCTAAAAGAAGTCTTTAATCCTGCCTGTCTCAGAAAGGAGAATAAGGAAGTTCTGTATAGATTATTGGGCCAAATTTAATAATAATGAATTGTTACTTAAAAAATATGTATGTATTCATTGTACATGCCATAGTTTCAGTGTCCAGTGCATTTTGCTCTAATGATAGTCCTTTTTTAAATGTTAAAAGAAAAAAAGACCACTAATATAACATTACTAGGTCTGTGTTCAGATTATAATCTTCTTTCATGAAAATATTCAAACGATCATAGCCATTCTGCCATTGAAACGTTATTACGGAAAGTTCCAGCCTAATTAGGGAGATTTTTAAAATTCACACGTGCAGTCAATACAGGAGAAATTAATTATGCTGTAATTTTTACTTGTATAAAAAAGATGGTAGTTCCCATTTCTGAAACAGTGTTCTGTTTTTAAGTCATAAAAATAATAATTGCCAAGCACAGTAGCATATACATGACCTGATGCCTAATTAGAAAATTTGGAGCAGCTTATCAAAGAAAATCGAAGTAGGACTGATTAGTGTATGAAAGTTGGATTATAGACTGGACAATTTAGTATTTTGCATAGTTTTGGATTATTTGAATTTTTCTGTCTGGTCTCCCACTATCCATTTTAACAGATGAATATATAAACCTCCTGTTTATTCATGTGCTGATTATTTTTTGTTCAACCTCAAGCCTTTCTTCAGTGAAAAAGCTATACATATTGCAGTGAAGCCAAATACATATTTTTATGTAAACTCTGTATGTACTTAGATGCATATGTGTGTTCTGCATAAATTAGGATTAAGTTCTGTGAATTACAGCATCAGATGGTAGCACTGGTAGCAAATATAATGTTCTTTTTCATATGCCATTTTTAAGTTGTCTTTAGCGCATCACAGTAAAACTGGGATCTGACTGAGACATATAATCCAGTAGTGTGAGATCTCCCGTGACAGACTTGTCACTGATTGTTTAGGTGGAATGGATTTATGAGCAAGAGAGACGGAAAAAAAAAAAGCTGGGAATGCGTGCGACAAACTTTACCTGAAGATGAGTAATTTAAGGTACCCCTCTTAAAGATAAAAAATAATCCAAAATATTTTATACATGATAATTTTTACAAGGCTTTTTTATGTAGTAGCTATAGTTATGTGTGTGGTTGCCGTTTAAACATAGTATTTCTGTCCATTAAATCAAATTACATTTTTGACTTCTAGATTGTCATATAAAACTATAGCTGTAGAAATACATCCCTTTTTTGATCCCCCCACCTCCCAGTAGGTTCAATTTTTATGTGAAATAGTAACAAATTGGATTTCTCATTTTGATGTTTCTTCTGTACTGACTAAAATTGGGAGCAGAACTTCCACTTCTGCAGGTAACAGATTAGGGCACTCCTTCCAATCAAAGTGGGAGTTCTGTTGGGCACAGGCCGATCTGAGGAAATCAGCATCTCGTGGGTTAGCGCTTGAGCCGAATGCTGTTAATCAGAGGAGTCTGCCCTTGATTATGAGCAAAGGAGGGTTGGGTTCTGCTGGCAGTGTGGGTTTAAACATTTCTTGGGAGGATTAGCCCTGGGAAAGCTAAGGTGGAATGTGGGACCACACGGACAAACCCTGGCTACTGCCTTCTTGAAGGGTGTTGGCTGATGCCTCAGTTCAGGCTGGGTCGGTACCGGTGCGGCTGTGGGTGTTGTCGAGGAGTGGAACTGCACCAGTGGGAGTGGAAGGTTTCAAGATAAATCCTCATTTACACCAAAGCCCTTTAATGTTGATCTGGGGCTTCATGCAGGTCTGATTTAGTGGCTGCTGTGGTGCGTTACTAACGTGAATTACTTTTTATGCCCATTTCTGTTTATTTCACTGTGGTTTAATCTACATTTGTGCATAATAACCAGGAATTAGTTGAAGTTACGCTAATTTATAATGTAATCGTCAGATGTTTGTAAAAGCCTGTTGATCAGCAATTGTGTACATGTGCAAGTCATTCAGTTGGTTAACTTCAGTGCCTATGTTGTGCTTCAACAAATGCAGTAACTGTCACGGTAAGGAAGGCTTTATTCAAAGTTCTTGCAGGCTTCTACAGGCTTATTACAGGAGCATACATCCTCCAGGGACATAGCATCTTGCCTGGTAACTATTCTAAAGCAGAAATAATTAGCCTTTTTAACTTCCTAGTTTCAGGGTCTCCCAAAGGTCAATTTTTTGTAGCCCATTCACTTGTTTTTAAGACAGAGCAAAAATGTGTGAGGTTTATTTCTAGAGCACTTGATTCACTTTTTTTGTGCTTCAGAACTGTATCATGAAGTATCACACTTCAATCTTGTTTATTCAAAAGGCAAGAAAATAGTTAATGTTTCTGTAGTTCGTGAAAAGTCACAAGAACAAAGAAACAGGCAAGTCCAAGTTACAGCTGACTTCCATTTGTCACTTTTGAATTTCCTGATTTGTGACTCTTCTCTCTCTTTCACACTGTTGAAATGTATTTAAAAAGGTTTGTACGTAATGTTTCTTGTCTGCTTTTTGTCTCTAGAGGAGAGTGTGCTCTATTCACATTTATATAAGCTGGAATCATATTTTACAATCGCTGTTGATTCTTTTCCCCCCAAATGCAGCATAAGAGGAAAATGAACATGGCAAAGACTGATTTCTAGGGATTGGTCGTCTGTAGAAGCTGAAATAAGGAGATGTGAAACTGCCATTTTCCTTATGAAAGACTGTAAAGAGCGCATTACTTTCTGAGCGAGCTTTTCTGGGGAAGAGGGGGAGGAACCCTAGAATATGGAGTCTCATCAGAACCCTTTTGTTAACGGGTATTTTTGGTTTTTCTCTCAAATGACTGAGGAAATATCATGTATGAATTTATAAATAATTGCTTTCAGTTATTTCTTTTGTATAAGCTGCCCAATACCCTTGCTATGCTGTATAAGTTGTGTTTCATGGAACAGTGTGAGTATGAAATAAAAAGCTAATTTTTGTTTTTTAATCATCTGTGGATGCCACTATGAAAGCTGACATTGTTAAAGCCACTACAGAGTTTTCTATGAATACTTGTAAGAATTGCTTTGTTATATATAAACTTAAATAAAGAGATTGTATTGATACAGAGACATTGGATAAGAACATTTAAAAGGCTATTCTTTAGGTCTACAAGAAAAGGCTTGCTGTAAAATGGTGCATTATTCCATTTATTAAAGATCATATTAATGACAAAAAACATGGTCTTTTGTGGGTTTTTCATGGTATTATTGGCCACGAGTAGTAAGACATGCTCCCAGGAATGAGAGGAAAACCCCTGTTGCAGTGTGTTTTGTTGCTTGAAGGGCATAAGGAACTGCTTCATTACTGAGGGTAGAATAGGACCTTCAGACACCTTAGGCATATGCCAGATTGCACACTGCACCGTTATCAGATAATAGTGTGAAATAATTAGGGTTTGCTGTTGCTACATTGATGCAGTGCCTCTGCTTGCTTTTTTGTCCGTTCTCACTGGTCAGCCAGTTAAGATGCTCGTACTGGCAGCTAAATATAGTTTTGTAGGCATTTCAAAGCAGCAGGCCTTAAGTAGCCTCTTGCACACTTTGTCTGTCTGCTAAGTGTTTAAAGAGGAAAAACAAAAGGGGAAAAAAAAAACCTACGAAAAGAGAAAACAGGAGAAAGAGGCATTAAACTAACTACTTTTTTCCTTCACTTTTGGTTGGGCTGCAGTTGGGTACAGCACAGGATTGATGGGAACCAGGCACGTGGGAGGAACACAGCAACCAAGAACCTTTGCAGGTGGGACAAGAATTAAAATAGCAACTCTCTATCCTTCCCACACAAACTATTGCACTCTTTCACCTCTCCATGAGGAGACAATGTCATGGTGTTCTTATAAGCAGGAGCTTTCCCAGCCCAGAGCTGCTGTCCTGTCCAACAGAACTAGAAGAGATGGACTAAGTCGGTAGAAGGACCCTGCAAATTTCCTCTGCTGACTGGCCTGACCCAGGAGTTTTCCTGCTGTGCCTCCTGAAGGTAAGGTGCTGGGAGAGACAGGTCTTTTCTCCACTGCAGTCTCCTTTGTTCTGGTTCCTGGCGTTTTTCAACTCCTGATGCAAGAACTTCATTTTGAAGGAGTTCTCTGGGATTTTTTACTTTGCAATGAAGAGCTTTTCCTCTAGTTTCCCTTCTTCCAGTCACGCTTGTGGAGAGCCTCAAGCTAAGATGTCAGCTGGAATCACCACCATACAAATGGTAGGTACATTGTTGAAAGACATTGTTCATTTGATCTCACCTTTCTCATCTCCTGTGAGACCACTGGTAAGTGTGAGGGGGAGTTAGCGCTCCATGGCCTGATTGCCTCTAAGGCAGGCATCAGGATGCTGAGGTTTTAGGACATGGATGCTTGTCCATGTGGAGAACAGAGGGAAATGAATTCAAAATGGTCCCCAGAACTGAGTAACCCCCACTAAGTCACCTTCCCTTCTTGACCAGAAAGAAAATACTAAATCTTCCCTTTAAACAAGAAACAAGCCCTATCTTTCTTTCCCTTTCTAGCCATCCGAATGCCAGCTGGGCTCTGAGGCAGCCATTCTGCCTATGTGTGTGGATGGAACTTGGTTCTCCTCAGTTCTCTTTCTGGAGCACAAACAGCCGTGTTGGCTTGGGTTGTGCTGCCACCGCACCACAAGCTCACTCAGGCAGTGGTCACCACAGCTTTGAGGCAAAGTCTTACACAAACTACAACTAAACACAATGCCATATCACCAGAGTGGTGAACTGCTCTTCGGTTCCACTCCCAGTGTTCCTGGTTTTGCCTCGGCCTTGGGAAGGGGTTCCACATTAGCACCAGCTCCCTAGAATGAGCTGAGCAACCCAAACCCTACAGTGCTGCAACAGACATCTTGCACCAAGCACTCTACTGTAGGATCTCACTGGTTCCAGCACTTTCCAGTACACATAGATTGGTGGGACCCATCCTGCACCTCAGTTGCTTCATTGTTTTTATTTCTCCTCCTTACTTAATTCTTACTATTTTTCTCTATCCACAGTGACAATTTTTGCAAGCAAATAAGAAAGTGATGCACGTCTTATACCTCTGTGGCTAAAGAACTACCTCCAAAATGCAAAGAAAGAAGGGAGACAGAATGAGGAGCTTCATTTCTTGCTGTCATAAATAAGGAGGAAGCAATAAACTCAGGCAAGTAGTGTGTAGGTTGAGCACCTGCCTGTATGGCAAATCTCAGCCCCTAGAACCTAGAACCCCCTGGCTACAGGGAAGGACCATGACAAGCCTCGCTTCCCCTGCAAACAGGAGGTAGACTCTGTGTTCCAGGCTGGATCTGCAGCTACCTTGGGGGCTTCTGCCTCAGAAAAGGATTAGTAGATTAGGACAGTTATTGACAAGGAGAAGGTCCCTCCCTGAAAGAGGGCACTGTGCTTACATGCAGTGGCTTGCTGTTGGCTCAAGATGGCTGAGCAGCACCAGCTCACAGGGAAGAGAGCCTGGCTAGCCAGGTCTCATTACCTACCTGTGGTGTGTTAAGGACAGGCCTACAAAGCTCTTTGTATCCAGACATCTCAATGACATTGGTGGGAGCCTGTGATCTCTGCAGTCCTCCCAGGAACAGCTCTGGGAAAGTCAAGAGTTCCCCTGAGGTTGTAGCCAGGGACAGGGACACCAGGAGCACTGGGAACCACGGGAAGCTCTTGTTTCTCTGGGGTACAACAGGCCCCTGCCCTGTAGGGGAGAGAAGCTGGTGGCAGCACTGCAGCAACTCAGGGAGGGATGCTGACCTGATCGACACAGAAATAACAGGAGCTCCCGCATGCCTGTTCCACCTTCACTGGCACCCTGGACGGAGGGGCTGCTGCTACCAATGAAGGCTGGGATTGCTGGGGGTGGCAGCTGTGACAAAAGAAGCAGACACCACCAGCCCCCTCCCCTGCCAGCAATTATCACTCCTTGCCGACAGCAAGAGCAGCCAAATCCTGCCCTGCCCCAGCAGGTGTGGCGGAGTCTTACCCTCAGGGCGTGTGAGGAGCCTTGACTCAGCTCTGCAATAACAAAGTGTTACTGGTGAATTTTACCAATATATTTTTCACCGGGTGTGTGAGCTACTTGGGCTTAAGAAATAGTCTCCTTGTAGATTTTCCTGCATGACCTCATATACTCACCTCAGCCAGCTCTCTTCTGCAGAAATAACAACCACTTCTATTCGGCTTTTGCTTTGCTAATGGGAAATGAAAGTAAAACAACAATAATTATATTCCCCTTTGTTCCAGAGCAGTGATGCAGCTGCAGAACGTACTTTGTGGAACGCAGCCACGTCAGTCTTCCATTTGTTTCCATTCAGGGTTTTTTTTCCCCATTTACTTCTTGCTAATTCTGATGTTATGGAAATTCTCCACGTGCAGGAGATTATAGACATCTGCTCGCTGCCATGACCCAAAGCACGTTCTATCGGATAAGAAGGTTAATTTTCCACAGCCAGGAAAACTCAACTGTACCAAAATGTTTGTATCTGTATAAATCCAGCTTTTCATGGTGGCCTGAAAGGTTGTCATTCTCCATCCAATGAGGAGTTGAAATGGTTTGATTCCTAGAATATAAATGGCGCACTTGGATCTTCTGCTTTTATGTCGGGGAACTTCCTCTCTTCAGCTCTAAGTACTACAGGGAAAGTCTGTGAGAAATCCTCAAATGGTGATCTGAGCCGAAGTCATGCTTTGGGGATCACTCATGCCTCTTTTACAAAGACAAGAGATAAGGCTGCCTGAGGACAGCTGATAGGCTCTGGGGCAGCCCTGTCTGCCAGGAGTGGTCTGTGGAAGATGATTAAGGAAAGCAAGTCTGTATGCAGTGACTGAGAAACTGCATTTATAGACGGGACTCACATGGGCACTGGAAAAATGTTAAGGATGCAAATACTGAGAAAGGTTGGCAACACCTGATCAAGGTGCATTTAAATTCCTGATGGGAAGGACAGGAGCTTCCCAAGACCCTCTATCACGATCCATGCCCCTTTTGAGACTAAGGACGTGCACCCAGTATGGAGCAGGCATGGTTTGGGCAGATGATGGGCAAAAGCCAGTGGGCAACATCTCAAGTGCATGAGGTGGATTTGCGGAAGGGGAAGGAGCATGGGGGGAGGGTAGAGATAGTTGTTTCAGGCATCAGCAACAAGGTAGGACTTGGCATTTGTCTTTGGCGCTATTTCTTTGTTGTCCCTGCCAAGTGATAATAGGAAAGGATAGTGTGATAAAGAGGGTACAGAGGTTGCATAGCTCATTTTACTACTGTCACTGCTTGCAACAGGCCTGCAAGTAGCTCCTAGGAATGGTACAGGCTTTTCTGCTTCCCCCTATCACTTAGTGCAGCCTTTGTTTGCAAGAAGTTCATGCCACAGACTATCAGATTTCCTAATTGGAATGACCAGAAATATGGTTTTCATACGGTATTTTTATGCACACGGAACTGTGTGCATAAGAAGTGAGGTTAGTTTGTGCTCTCTTCCTGGTTTTGTTACTGACGGTTAGCCTGTATTTTTTGCAGAGACTAGCATTTTACCAGTCTGCCATAATATTGAAATTACACTTTTTTTTCTCAATTTCCTTCTCTCTTTCTCCCCCTCCCCCTTTCCTTTTCTTGGAAAGGCAGTAATTGAGCCCTGCAGATATGTTGTAAACAGTAAATTCTAGCACCTCTAGTTCTCTGGATTAGTTAAAAAAATCAGATCTGACACAAACCATTGTAGCAAATTGTGGGTCTGACTCCAGTCAATGAGGTAGGTGTTGCTGCTGCACACATCAGTTATACTGGTGCAGCTGAGGCATGTATGGGTGGCCAGAGAATCTCCTGCAGGAGGGAGGCCTTGCTGGATCTCTGCTGAGGTGGAACGTATTTATTGGGAACCTGCATTTCTGTTGCCATGTCAAGAATTTTCTTGCAGGACCATTAAAAATTCTGAATCGGGCCTCAAAAACAGCTGGCTTAAAATCACTGTTAAGCAGGCTAATTTTATTTATTGTCTGCTTCTGGAAAGCTAGAATGCAAGTAAATCATGTGTTTGAGATTACCCTGTGATCATGAGGGATAGAAATGTGCTTTTAAGGCACAGGCAGGCAGAAGTTCCCATCTGCTTACGTAAGCCACGAACTGAGACTGTAAGTGAAACATGAGGTATTTGCAGCCAAACAGAAGCAAGCAGCAGTATCAAAAAGGCTTGATTTGGGCACTGTGTTAACCCTAGTAGAGCAGCCAGCCACAGGAGGTACTCACAGGTTCTCCTGTTGCAAACCAGCAGCAGCCAACAAGCTGCAGACTTAGGAAGACTTCCCCTATCCCAGGTTGGGGTGCAGGAGGCAGGCAGAGGAACTGAGCTCTGCTAGGGGAGAGAGGGGAACAGGTGGAAGGGCAGGTTGGTTCATGATCCTCCCCTGGTGGGATGCCAGCTGGGAGACCTTTGGCTCCATGCTGGCATACGGCAGAGCTGAGGTCTTGCACGCTTAGTTTTTCCTCAGCATGCTGCCAGGTGGCAAGTGTGCTTACGTGGTTGTCCCTTTCCTTGGAGGAGACAGGCATAGCCCTGCCTGCAGTTCAGGGTGGCTGTCATGCTGCAGTTTCTCCTGCTGAAAAAAGGTTTCTGTGAGCTGCCAGGCGGGTTGCAAGTGTGTTCAGGGAAGCTAAGGCAACACATGAGGGTCAGGTGCCTGCATCACCTTCCTTCTACAACCACTGCACAAACCTGCTGCTTTGGGCAGCCTGTTGAGGCTTCTTTGGAAAAACCCCAAGTACACCTAGTCCAAGGTTTTACTGATCTCTGCTCCAAAGATAAGAGGCAACCTGCAGGCTTGCCACTACGAAACACCAGCCTAACCATGCCAGCCATGACTGCTGGAGATGTCTGTGTCTTCCTGCTGAGCAGAGTGAGCCTGACACCCTGGCTGTTCAGGGTTCAATGAACATCCAATGTTCATTGGATGAGGTCTTGGCTGCTAACAGCAGTGGGGCTTGGGGCTTTGCCAAGCTTTCCTTTTTTCATCTTCTCAAAGACCACATCCTCTCTCTTAGTGATGGCTCCCTGCTCTCCTGCAGCCAAAGTCAGGCTGAATGCAAGGTGCAATGCATGAGGACAGGATGGCACAACTAAGACAAACTGATCTCTGGTTGAGATGTAACCAAACTAGTTAAAAGCTCCCCTGCTCCCCATGGCTGAATGCAAGGAGGATTCAGAACACTGCTTGATCAATTCTTTCTGAGTAGTTATTTTCCCAAATCAGAGAATCCTATGCTCCCACTTCATCACACTCTGCTAAAGTTAATTAGTTTAACTACAGGGCTAGTATATGTATATGGAGAGAGAAGCAAAATCATTTTGTCACTGCCTCTCAGTGCATGAATAAGCCATGCCAACATGCTTTTCACAATCTCTTTAGCTTTTCCAAATGTTCTAAAAACAAACAAGCAAAATAAGATTGTAAGCCTGACTCAGAAGCAGCAAACTCTCTTCTCTGCTCTCTTAAGTGAAGAGTGTCTATAGCTATATATGCCTATTTCACACATGTTCAGGATGTTTATTGTCTTAAAATATGGGCATAAAATCTACATTATTGAAAAATTGTCATTTATCAAATTAATTTATAATGTCAACAATTGAAATAAATATTTTACAGTACATAGTTTCCATTATACTCACAGTGCAGAAATTGTGTTGGTGGCTTGTAGGAGCTATCAGTGTTTAATGTTTGTAAATCAAGAGTTTCCTTCTATAGTTTGTACACATTCTTCTGCCTGAGACTAAAAATACAGAAACACATTACATCTCTATACACAACATAAATACAGATAAATCTCTGTGTTGTATTGCAAGATCTGTAAATATGTGCTTAAAAATATTAAGTTTTTGGAAGATAATTTTAAAGAAAAATTACTTGCTTCCTTAAAGGAAGGAAAGTTTGACTGTTGGAGGGGAGGAATTATGTGCAAATTATCATTAAGCCTCTCTCTTGCAGGATACCTGGGGGACATTAAGCTGTGTCCTGTTTAAATGAACTGGGCCACTTCTTTCAATGTTATCAAAACCAAAGATTCAGAAATGTGGTGGACAACATGCCTTTGCTGCTGCTCATTCTCTTCCCTCAGCAGAACCCAAGAACACTTGCAGTCACTCTCAGCTGGTGAGAGCTCATGTTGGTGAACCAAGCTTGATCCCAGTTGCCCCTCTCCTTTGGCAGCCGGCCACTCACAATGAGGTTATTTCTCAGTGTTCCTGCTGTCATTTAACATGTGTTCAGAAAATTGATCCGTATGTGTGGAAAAACATGTCGCACGTAGGTGAACTTAGCACTGACTTCTAAAGAAATTAACCTCGTACTTCTCCCAGGTAATTATGTGTGCCGTGAACATGCAGTGAAAACCTCTCTCAAGCCTGTAGTTAAGAGCCGCATTGAGGAATGGGGTTTGTCTGTCAAAAATGTGTTATCTTAATGCCGGTGAGGCATTGAAGCCTCAGGATATTATTTATATGATAACTTTTCTTTAAGATTGTACTTTATAAAATGTGGCAAGAGCACATTTCGCTTAAAGCTGTCTTCTGCTTATTACATGTAGTTTGACTTATGTCCAAGGTCCCATCTGTTGTTTTTATTGTTTTAATCTTAATACCTTATTTCAATCTGCTTTCCTCCTCAAATCCCCCCCAAATATTCTGGAATATTGACTAGGATCTTACAGGTTTTGTGTGAAGCAAATTCTATTGTATTTGTCCTATTTTTTTTAAATATCTTTTTCTCCTGTTGATGTTGAACACCCACATAAACAAGCAAAACAAACTCACTCTGCAGGGGTAAGATGAGAAATGCAGTGAAATATCCTGGGGCATAATCTAATGTTTAGATTAGACTCGCAAAATCTTTAATCTTTCAACCTTCAATATCACTTGCAACAACTGTAGGTAAAACAATTTCAAGCAGTATATTGCTCCTTTACATACGCTGCTTTGCATTTGTTTAATTTTGGAATAAGACAAGAACATATTTGAAGCTACTTGGAGCACAGTTGTTTTCCATAAGGTTTACTATTATTACTACTATTTTTAACAGTACACTTTTCATATATACATTACTATGAGAAATGAGCGGTTCTACTCATAAACTTTCAGTCCTTAGTACAACAAAACTCCCTAAGTATTAGTTGTTTTAATAGCCGTAATGTGGGATTTGGGCCTATGAACTTAGTTAAACCTCTTTGACCCTAGTTTCTCTGGTTTTTGTTTGGGGTTACTATTTTGACCACTTCCCTGACTTGTTTACATCCCTATTTTCATCAGGTTGCAGATTTGTTCATGCAGCTCTTTGTGTTTTATCACTCGGCCTTTGAGGACACTCTTGAGATGCTTCCAACATTTGGATTGATTTGTTTCTATCTGCAGCTTTTACTACACACCATATGTTAAGAAAGAGCCAACACCTTGGATGTCTGCAATACCTAGATTTAATCTCCCAACAATGACTACAAAGCAGAACATTTCGGAAGGCCTCTGGTTAGGTGCTGAGTGGCTCCAAGTCGGTGGGAGGTGGTAGCGCTCATCACCTTCCGGGGTGGCACTTCAGAGTGGTTATGTGAGCATACCCATATCTGCTCAGCTCATGCAGGCCAATGAGTTTAAATATGAGGTGGAGACAAGCTGAAGATGCAGAGATGGATCCTGTGTGTGTGGGATGACATGTGACTCCAGTGAATTTGGAGTCATTGAAGTGACTGAGGTCACTAAAAGGCTGGTTCAAGTGATAGCAGTAGAAGGCTCACAGCCTCTGTGCTGACAATTTTTATTCCTGTTTTTTTAATCATTGCTGACACCATTACATTAGGTGTTATGACCAGAGTAAGGGTGTCATGGATGTGAAGAAACCACAGCCTAAAGGTTCCACATGAAACCGTATGAAATGTGTTGTTCAGAGTTGCCTGGACAGTGTTTGGCAAAGTCCGAAGGCAGCAAGGAGCCTGATGGCTGAAACAAAACCCAGATCTTGGGAGGTGTGAATTACAAGGAGACTCTGAGGGTTCTGGATACAAGTTACTCAGGGCTGGGGTTTTGTTTTGGGGTTTTTTGCATAATTAAAAAAAAAGTTTCAAAACTATTTTCAAGTAATTCATAATCCTGCTTTAGTAGTTTCCATTATTTCCATAAGGTGTAGGAGTAAGATCCTGTTGTAACACATTTGTTACAGCTTAAACAAATTAATGTATGAAGTACATGCTGTTTGATTAGGTCTGAGTACATGACTTAACATGTTGAACTTTCGCATCTAATGCATGTAAAGCAATACAACTGCTGATGAGCAGTATACATAAATGCTTTGCTTTATATTCTCATAACAACTGTGTTGGAGCAGTGCCATTTTTGCAGTGTGACAATAATGTGGGAAGCACTATAATTGTCACAGATATCTTCTGCATTCAAAGTCGTGACTTGGCTCCGTAACATGCATCATTCAAATAAATACGAATCAATACCTTTCATTTTTGGCCTCTTCAAAACAGTAACAGGAATTAGAATGTGTCCAGAATATTTCATGCCTTAAAATTATCTTTATGGCACACTGCTTCCAAACAACTCCAGTATTTCTGGGGAGAATGAACTGTTTGAGGGATGAAAGCCTGGTGAGCAACTGTACTGGCACTGGGAGAGGGTATTGTCACAGCAGGAAGAACTGCAAAGAGGATTGCAATCTTCTGCTCTTGACTGAAAATTGCAGCAAAGAAGTGAAATAAATGCTGTATAGGTTAACCTGCTTTAGGATAACCATGTGCTGTCCTGGACTGCCCACAAAGCATCAGACAGGTTCCATTTATTTCTCCAGACGTGCCAGGGTGCTGGTGTTCTACCTCCTGGGCATTTACCTGTGGAACGCTGTGAAGCTCAGGTTCTTTTTCATATATACATGGATTGACAGAGGGAATGAGAAGATCCCTTCGCCTCCAATGCTGTTGGTATGCAGCCCATACTATTTTCTGCCTCTCAGCCATTCCTGGTGAGGAGAGCACTGCTTCCTGGACATTTCACTAGTTAAGTGATTTATCTGGTATTTTGATGCTCTGCCACATTATTCCAGCAGTGCTTGTGATGGCTACAAGAAAAGGACGGGGAAGTGGCCCTGTGTGTGTAATTTATATGGTGACTTAAGTAAATGGCACACTTTTTAAAAGGGATACAGTAGGACTGATGGTGATCTGCCAGGCTTCTGGTGCCTTCCATTGACACAGACACTTTCAGGGGTAGCCCAAGAAAATTCTCAAGACTGGGCACAGCCTCTTGCAGCCAGTTTTGGTTGACCCATCTGGGTATCCTGCAGGCTATATTACTAGTATTTGCAGTACCTGTAAGCAAGCATAATGTCCTTCAAAAGAAATTTAATTAATCCAGAATGCAAGAGCTAACTTCATAACAACCTCATCACCAGAAACACATCTGTCCTGTTCTCTTTTGCTCATTTCTCATAAAAAGCTCTTGACTGACAAGAGTTTTAACGTTCAAGGCTTTAGGTAGACCAGTGTCCAGGCATCCTTAGGAACGACCTGTGCACATAGTCTTGCTTTTCAGGTTTGTTAAACTTGTCAGCCACAATGGAGCTCTTCAAAGGGGAAGTTGGGGCTTTTTAAGTGGAATAGGCTTCAATCAGAAAGGAAAAAAAATAAACCCAAGCACAACCCAGCTGAAGAAAAGAGAACGGTATGTAATTTGTTGTCACACCATTTGTATCATAGCAATGGTATTCAATTGCAACATGCAATTTGTAGAGCAATACTGAAAAGAATTTGGGTATGTTCTGGTAGTGCAGAACAGGCATTTGCATTAAAAGACAGAGAGAGGATTAATTGATTCCTTCGTGTCTTCAAGGTGCTAAAGTGTATTTGCCTTGCGTTTAAATAATCCAAACACATGAACAAAGGCCTGTTTCATGCATGTGTCCATTTCTCTCATGTATAAACCAGATTAAAAGGACGGCGGCAGTTAACAAGCATTTTTAAAAGATGGCCATGAAGATGCAACTAATCTAATGGAGAAAATCCATTAAGGGAAAAGGGGGTCAAGTCTGCCTGGATATTACCCGCATCTCTGGTGCCATCACGGGTAATGCTCAGCTGGTGGCAGAGGGATTGGATAAACCCCTGCTGAGCCCTCGTCCTCTCGGGTAGTGACTGCACTTAGATCTGTACACAATTGGGCAGCCCTACGTCTAACGCACAACCGTTTCCTCGGGCCCGGCTCCGAGAGGAGAGGGAGCCGCAGCTGCCATCCCGGCCAGCTTCCAGCCTTCCCGCGTCGCCGCCGACACCTTGCCCAGGCCCAGGCGCTGCGGCGGAGGGGCGTGGAGCCGTCTGACGGACCCCCCCGCCCGCCCGCCCGCCCGCCTCACCGCTTGGCGGCGCGACCGCGGCCGTGCTTGGTCCCGGGGTGGCCGGAGGTCGCCCTCGTCCACGGGCTCCCGGGCCGGGGTTGGAGCGGGGTGAGCC